>JAARMF010000941.1:30679-51343 GCA_022844705.1 Toxascaris leonina | reverse complement strand
CAGCAAGAATATTGTAATGTATTTATCGGTGCTTTTTCATGAAAATACTTTTTTTATTTTCTATAGTGTAACATTTTGTTCCCCCCGAAGCTATTCTCATAGTTCATTTTTCACGATATTTGCAATCGTTATTGCAATTGCGTTCTAAATTCTTAACGACTGAGAAGTTCCTTAAATTACACTATAATCGACCATTATAAGCAACCGTTATACTTATCGTTCTTCAAAATTGGCTCACATAATGCAACGCTTTAAATGTATTATTTCAACGATATNTATATATATATATATATATATATATATATATATATATATATATACATGTGTATATACGTTGCTCCTCTATGATGCATATTTGTTGGTTCCGAACGACGTTGAGCTTAAGAAGAGCTTAGGAAGATACCTTGCTATAACATCGTCGTCAATAAATTTTATAATCATCGCTTTTGTGATTTGGTAAATCAGATTATTAGACAAACAGGCGAATGAGCATGCAAGTGCACATGGGCAATGCAAATGCCATCATCAGCTGTGTTTGCAAAGAATTTCTTTCTTCTTTTTTTTTTTGGAAAAAAATTGTTAATGCTGAAAATAATATGTATTTAGCTCTCGCTTTTGCCTACAACTATCATCATTTCAACTAATGTTAATTCATATTGAGCTTTTAAGCATCTACAATAGCTTGCTTTTACTCATTTCTGCAATTGTTGAAGTGCAACTGCCTCAAACGTTGACGAGAAAAGTGCAACAGTTGCATGAAAAGATGTGAAAGGGNCTTTAAATGTATTATTTCAACGATATTTCTATATTGTGTGGAAAAAAAAAGCTCAGATTTTTTCACCTAGAAGAATCATCTAAATTAACCCTTCGTGTAATGATTTTTTCTCAAAGTTTGTATGGATCAATGACGATATGAATTGTAATATAGATTTTAATAATGCAAGAAAAAAATGTTTCGACCGCAATTGCACTAATAAAAGTTCAATAGAACTCTCAAGTAAAAAGTATAGTTTTCGCGATTGCCAATTCAAATTCGTTGCCAATTTTTGATTGTAAATTGCAAATTACGTTGAGAGAATTGCAAAATTAGCTATGTTAATGCTGGTTTACTTGATTCGGAAACGATTTTTGTATTCGAACCGTTCGCATATTTTTTGATGCAATTTTTTTCTATATTGGCGAGCTGTGGTGTTCAGTACCTCAGGAAAAATGCGGTGTTATCCTTTTTTTCGCTTCATTTCATAAACATTTCCTCATCAATTCGATCATTTCATAAAGATATAGAGGGGTGCTCCTCAGTTGGATTCTACAATTGCCTTAATGATTTTACAAAATTTCGATAGCATATAATTGTGCTAATATTATAGATTTTTAGTGAATAAAAAAGTGCAAATGATGCAATTATTGAAGTTTCTGCAGATGAGAGGAAGTAATCGTTCGATACGAATATCCACCTATTAGTTGCGCGTTTAGGTGTGCTATTTTATATATTACTAAATTTACGCTGAACAAAAATAAGGAAGCATTGGTTTTGAAAAATCGATGCCTAATTTAAGAGAAGTTTCAATTTGGTAGAACTTAATTATGCGAGACAAATCAAGAATAGAAATATGCGTCTCCCGGCATAATTGATACCCCATTTTGAAATTTTGAATAAGGCGGAAGTCTGAGGAATTTCAAGCTTTCAGCAAAAATTACCGTTAATTGTCATATAGTTTGCATTTTTGCGAACATGGGCAATCTCCGACGTCTAAACTTGAAATGGTGTGACTAGGAAATAACCAAAAAAAATTCCTTTCTCTTAGTAATCCATGAATCTCCGGTAGGAATTTTTGAGATATAAATATTGAGACATAAAATTTGAAGGTTTGGAACTTTTATTTCCAGCGCATCAACTTGAAATGTATGTGAAGTAACAAAGTTGTCCTCAAATATGGAGCTGACGGTGGGGGGGGGGGGTGGAGCGGTGTAATTTTTGCTACTATTCGATATCAAGTGAAAATGGGTTGCTTCAGTCATATCAAAATTAGAAATGCCTAACGTGCAATGTTTTTATTTCTAAGCTTCCGCTCAGATCGTGTAACGAAATCTCTGTGATATCAAATTGTGTGGGCAGCTAGTGCTTTACGTAAAACTTCCTTAATTTATGTGAACAATTTTCTACTGGAGAGGGGGATAAAGGTTGAAAGTGGGAGAGGAAGGAGGAGAGAACTAATATGTGATTGCACGAAACAATATATGACATTAGATCTGAATTATTCACAATATCTTTGCACTAAATTTGACACATACAATGTAAAAGTAATTTACATACCTCTATTTGAAACATTTCACGTGAATGTCCATTCACTTCATTGATGCATTTATTTCTTTCAGTGCAAATGCTGCACTAACATTTCGAAGGGAAATTCCTTTCGTAGATTGGTGTGCTTTCGTGAATTGCTCGCTATTTCTTATTGGCGATCAATAAATCGCTTCTTTTTTTTCTTTTCCTTTTTTTTTCTGCAACAACCAAAATGGGAGTTTAGGTGAATTGGTGCGCAATGCTTTCAAATTTAGTTCCCCTAGAAGCAATAGCAATAGGCAATAGCAATAGGCAATAGCAGCACTTGTTTCATTCACTTCATTCCTCACAATATCGCACATCGTGAATATACTCCTATATTGTTGATGAATTGTTCTTCATATGTCCTCGTTTTAGAAATATACCCGATACAATCCACATTTATCTTTTAAGGATCCTTTTTTTTTTAAAAAGCATGAGTATTTGTTTTCAATTTAAAAGCCGCAAATATTTTATTGATATAGTTTACGCTAATCGATATACTGCAAAAAATCAAAGATAAAAGAAGGATATTTTTTAATGAAAATAATATTAATTGCTGCAAAGAGACATTCTCGATATAGAATTTGATTGAACAATTTATAATAATATATCGTATTTACGATGCAAATAATGCCTCAGATATTTTGCGATATGCTTCCATTTTCTTATTTCCCTTTCATATTTGAGGAAATATTTATTTAATTCAATGATTGTCGACAATAGCTTCGTGAAAGCAACAAAGCTATGATGCAGCAATTCGGTTTGTGTTTCTTTTCCCAATAGGGCAGTTGTGTTACATATTAGCATCGGAGTTATTCTCGTTGATAGACGCGTCTATATTTATTTATCTCTTTATTCGCCGTTTGTGTTCCTTTCTCCTCCTTTTGCATTTCTTCATTTTTCTATTACCCTTCAAATCCTTTCGCAAGATCGACGTCAATTACAATCTGAAAGTATTGCGAGCAATTTGCATCGATATTTTCGATTGCAAAAATGAATGCTGACGAGAGGATATTTGCTCCTATTGTCATAAAGCGATATATTCTTATGAAACCGATTTTGTGAGCCATTCGAGACGACTCGGATGGCTTCTTTCTGCGTGATCGACAATCCCTCATTTCTTGCACTCTATCGTGTTCAACTCTCCAGCAACGTTTCTTTTTTTTCCCGTCCTAATTGAATAATTTTATCCAATATAACCAGTGTAGTTATCGTTGTCCGTAGAAGCGAATTGATGAGGTAACAAGTAAGAGTGTATTGAAGGACGATGTGGATAAATTGAGCAATGGCATTTTTAAATGCAATGGCTCTTCTCGAGAATCAATATTCCACCCATGGCTGTTCATCTTTATGCGGGCGGATAGCTCTATTGCACAAAGAAAAGTTTATAAGACACCCAACACAACTAGGCACTGACTTGAAGCAAATGAAGGCAAAAATGCTAATAGAAAGGTGTCAAATTCTTCGCATGACTATCGTTTTTTTTTTCGATGACTTTAGCAACAATACGTAAGTATGCGCATCGAAAGCGTACAAGGATATCAGGAGATATGATATGATAAGGGATTTATCATTCCGGCTCATTAGGCTAATCAAATTTCGTCAATAACCCATATTCTATTCTAGCTGCTCATATAGATCTTCTGTCATCGTTTAGTTTCCACGATTTTTTTTTTTTTTTTGTAAACTTTTTATTTGCAGTGCATATCGTGGCGATGCAATGCTTGCATATATGTGTGCATCTAATTGTATGTCTATCCGGTATTACCGGTATCTGTTTATTCGGAATCCGGTTATTTGTCTATCCGGTACTATCTGGTATTTGTCTACCTCATATGTGATTGTTTGTCTACCCAGTACTATTCGGTATCTGATTGTTTGTCTATTCGGTAGTTTTCGTTTTGATAGCCGTAAAGGAACGGCACAAGCAATAATCTCCTCTGCCACAATTGTCATTGATCAATCACCTTCGAAAGAAATTGTGAACATTCAAAGGGTCCATAAATTTTGGGTTAGTTGGATTTCTTTTCTTTTTAAATTTTATTTCAACGTTCCAAAGTGAGAAAATATACGAAAGATATATGAATATATGAACAAAAATAGATTGCAGGGCAGGAAGCGGAAACAACAACAGAAAGTAACAATGCAAAATATCCACGAAGCTTTAGGATGAACAGTTGTCAAGCACCTAGGGGATTCGACGTCCAAGAGCCGCAATAATCGAATGATGAAAGCTGCTCATTCGAATTTCAAAGATGATTTAACGATATCGGTGCGAATCAAACGTCAGTCTCGCCCAACACAGAACTGAACGTTGTGCAAAATATTCTTTTTGCTGTAGACATTTTTGGCGATCTGGATTTGATGCCTATGTCGACTACAAAGTGGAGCAAAGTGGAATATTTTTCAGTACGGAATTACGAGAAAGTAGCGCACAATTTTGTGTCAAAGCATGTAGTCAGATTTGAGCACACGATATGCCAGGATTTTCAGGATTTTCAGGTGAAATATTTTCATCTCGTAGCGTAATTTGATCGGGTAGAGACGACGATAAATTTTTGCAAAAAATAATATGTAAGGAATATTTTTGCACATTCTCTAATAGAGCGAAACAAGCAACAAAACGAAGAGAATCGCATAGAGATACAGTGATCCAAAACGAATGCATGACAAAGGTGTTTCGATGATATTCAGCAGATGTATTACTATTAAGCCCGGAGAATACAATGTGCTAATTTAGATGGCTTTCGCTCTGCAATGATACAAAATGCAGCAAACTGCAAAGAGGGTTACACTTACTTCGAGTGTCAAGACTAGTGGCACCATAGTTGGACGAAAAAACCTCTCATCCCAATTTGAGAAAATATTCCTAATGTAGGAATATTTGATATGAACCACATAAAATTTTCACTCTGAAGTATTTAATTGCCATAATTACAACTAGTTAGCGAACGCATAAAAATTGTCTTTTAATAGGTGGAACTCATAGATAGGCTTGTGGAATGGACGGCAAATGCTGAGTTCTTCAACAATAAGCCTCGTATTAAGGAGAATACTATCGAAAATATTTTTAATATGCGCAAGAAACAAGATAAAGCCTAATTCGCTTCATTAGAAGAAGCCACAACGAAGTGATTGCCTAATGGAGTAATTCACTGTATCTCTTATCTCGAAGCTTTTATATAAGTCGAAGCTTATAAAAAAAAATTATTTTCGCTGATTTCTGCGAACAGTCAAGCTAATTGAAATATGAAAGCTTCAATGTTTGTATTATATAGCTTGTTGATAATTTGTGAAATGTGTTGATCACTGAAGCGAATCATCGTTCTAATTTTCTTGACATATTTCCCGAATTGCCTCTTCACTTAAGCAATTGAGAGACCCCTTGACTTCTTTGGTGATTCAATGTTTGAGGATCTAATTAATTTTTGGCGTATTCGATCATTTTCTTTCTNNNTCTTTGATATTTCCAACAGCGAAACTATCTGATGGGTATATAAACATGCACACGCATAGATGTTTAGATGCATATACACAGACACACGCACACATACATATACATACATAGACGCAACTTCTTTATCTCTTAAGTATGCAGAGTAATCTTATAAAACGATACATAGATGGCTGTAGTTCTACGCAGATGCTAACATGGCGCAGATATATAGGTGGAAATGATTGCATTTTTGTGCAGACGAATAGGCATATTTTTTTGGCGAATGTGTCGATTTGAAATTATAAATGCCATGGTAAAACTCTTTCAGCACCCATCTCTTTTTTGATGATCCCTTTCTATGCCCTATTTAGTATGTACACTCATAGATGGCTAAGAAAGATTGTCGGAAGTTAGCATCATGAAAGATGATATGATAAATCCGAATGCTAGCAGCTAATGAGGTGCTATCTTGCGACGTTTCAAAGAACTCTTTCCGATTGCACACACAATTTTGCGGCTTAGATTGCGTGCGGTTTGTGTGCAAATGATAGCATTTCACTGAATGCCCACTCATATTGATGTGCTTACGTATGGGTGCTACCAAGCCATCTAATACAACACGATGTGCATTCGAAACGACTCCCGCTAGGAGGATAGCCATCTCATATCGCTTGTGTTCCTCAACACTCCTCCGCAGTGCTGATGGCTAATGCCGGTGTTATACGAGACGTTTCGCTGTTCGGATGTTCACAACGTTTCTTTTTTCGCCTATATAAAACAGGTCGTTATGCCACTTTTTTTTTCTTTCAATCGAAGCATATCTGAAGTCGATACCTGGTCGAATTTGTTGTTTATGATACGGTCATATGCACCAAAACCTAGGGCTTTGTCTGAATACTTTTTAAGATAGGTAGAGCATCATTGATTAGGGAGAGGAAGTAATCAGTTTGTCAAGTGCTACTTTTGTGAATTGGTTCCAAACTTTAGAGAAGTATTATTGCTGTTCTAAAACTTTCATTCATCACTTGCTAAATTAGTGAAAAAAGTACTTTAGTATTAATTGCTGCGATCTAAATCCCCTAAGGCTTGTCTGCTCCCGCTGATCAATATATGCAATATTGCTATTAAATTAAACAACCCTAGCGATGTTGTATAAATAGAGATAATCTCGATTTGATTTAATATTGCTCTTACTCTCTCCTTTCCTTTATTACGAAACATAGAGAAGAGAGTTGTAGAATTAGAGCAGAATAAAATAATACATTTTTCGAACAAGTTCTGAGCGGAATTCAAGATTTTCGAGTGGGCAATCAACTAGAGTTTCATTGAGACGAAAATGTTCGTACGCCTAGATTGATCGTTAGCGCATCGGTTAGCATTTGTGAGCGGTTCGTTGATTAGCATGAGATGATGTGCTTGTGCCAACTTATCAAATCAGCTTTACTGTTTTTAGCATTCATTCGCAATAAACAATTTGTAAATGAGTGTATATATGCTTCAATGCACACAATTCTTTCGATTTAATTCAAAGCTTTTCATTTCTTCAAAATTTTTATTTCTTTTTGAATTGCAAAAATAACGGCTAAGTCATTTAGGCACTTAATTTCATCAATTGAAGAAACATACAAAAGTAAATATTTCAACGTGAAGCGCCATCGTTTTTTCCCATCGAAAAATCAACTCTTTTTTTTTTCATTTCTGCTCGGGTGGGTTGCTATATTTTCCCGAGACATGAAGCCATGATGTCATGATCCTTATTTAACCGTTATATGGCACTTTTTTGCTCAAATCTTCACGGTTTTTTCATCCCCGGAAAATCCATCTATGAAAAATTCTTATGATTCAAGGAAAAAACAAGAATCGAATTTTCTTGTTAAGCCCTCTAAGTGGATATGCTAAGTTGCTGCGTTTTAAAATATTGAATGAAAAGCCTTATTTGTAAATTCTCTTAAGGAAATTGCATTCATTCATCTACTCGTTGATTTCTTCAGACAAACATATTGCATTAGTTCCAATAGTTTATAAATAATACAGTTGAATTGCTTGTTTCTTTTTCGTTTTTTTTTTTATCATATTACATAGCAATTTTGTTTATTCGCTGTTTTAAGAAAGTGCATTATATGAACGCATTGTTTTATGACCATTTTGGCCAACTAATTTCCAATATGCCGTCATATCGAATGTCATTCGATTCGCTTAAGGGATACGTTTGGGTAAGACTATGCAATTGCTTTGCTTGATTTACACGCAAGGTGAATGTCGTTTTAGCGATTGTAATATTGATATGAGTGCTTTTCAATATTCTATCGCCATTATTTCCACTTGAATCCAACATAATCGTCGTAGCTTTATGATGCTATATAGCTTAATTAGTTGAAAAGTACTAGTTTCGATTGTAGAACGACTATTGAATTTGAGCAAATTTTTAGCATCTAAACGCTATTCACTCGGATTGTTATAATTCTAGAGGAGGAACAGAAAAATATATTTGTTCACAAGGTGACCCTCGAATAATAAATTCTTTCTGAATATAGATTCGGTCAATCTCTAACTATATGCTTATCGATATACAATCAAAATTAATGCTGCCGTTATCAACAATTCAAAGTAATATCATCCAATTAGAAATGTTTATTCAGCTTATGCAATAGCGTTCAGCTTTTTCAAGATAAAGCTGATCGATCGATCATCACCCGTCGAACTAAACACATCTGCGTATTCAATCATCACGTTGCAAAAGTGATATCGGCGTTTGCGATCCTCTTACAAAATGCTTCAAAATATTTCGATGTTATCGCACAAAACTTTTAGCTAAGGTAGTTTTGAAGCGCAAACAATAGCTCTATTGCAAATGTTACATTCAACTCATTTTTTGTTTCACATGCTAAAAAGATGCCGAATTTAAGATTAGCTTGTCTTATACATCCCACCGTCTCTCTTCCCCCCCCCCCCCCCCCACCCCCCACTTCCCCCATTCCCCTTCCCTCGTTCCTCGACTCCAAAAAGCGCTTTGGATCGATGGATTTAGCTCGATGCAGAAGCAAGTGGATAAAGAACAGATGGGAATGCTCATCGGAAGAAATTGTACTATGTGCAATCTTATAATCTCACGTTATTTGAATCAACACAGTTGGTGGTGAATCGCGGAAAAAAAATGGATAAAAATGAAAAAATTGAAATGAACGAAAATTCTCTTCAAATTTCAACTGAAGCAATCACTTGCCTAAATCTTCGAGAAAGGATTTTCGAAGCGATCGGTTATTAACTTGTAACCTCATCAGCGTTGAATGACTCCTTGCTCTTTCTAGAGATAATATGACCAATGCGTTATCGATAAGACTTATATCGCTGACTTCAAGCCCAAATTATCGGACATACCGACAGACACGTGCAGACACACACAAACATGGGCATGACATTGTGATGTATGGGCTGTTCAAATGCACATTTGAAAGCAGTAAATGCTAAGTGATGCTTGGATGAATGAGACCAGCAGTGATATGATGCTCGAGTTTTATTTCGAGTTATTAATTAAGCCGTCTTATTCAAAGAATTCGAAGAAAAACTTCTTTATGGCGATAACAAAATGTCGCTCATAAATTTTCTTTGTTCATTTGTACTCATTCCTCATTTGACGAAAAGAATTACATCCGTTTTGAATTTCATTATATATATATATATATATTTATACTCATATCTTTATATTTACATTTATACTTATTCTTATATTTATATTTATTTTTTATATTTATATCGCACACATCAAAAGATCATATAAATAGAACGAATGTCATTTTAATCGCAAAATACATCTCCAGGAACGATCAAAAAGTGCAACAATTTTGCAATATTCCTAGTGTGACTATAGATGAACATAGTTGACAGCAAGCAATTTGTTCATAGTGCTTGAGTAAAGACTATGGAATGACATAGTGGAAGCGGTGAAAGAGGTTGGCTGATGTGTTTCTTAGCTGGCATGCTATTGCTATCGATTCGTCCACTTCGAACATCGAGGCTAGTCAAGGGGAAAGAGGCATCGCGTGCTCCTCAACGTCACACGCACCTGCCTCTTGATGTCGATTGTGGTGCGATTTTGTGTCGACTATTTTTCTTACTTAATATTTTCTTATTGTCGTATTTGTTGACGAGTGACATTTTGTTGATTATGTTGGGAAAGTCTTCTTGATGATCTTATTCTCATCGTTGCAAGATAGAACTTCTCTTTGAGATGTAAAACTCTGGCATAAAAGCGCATCACAGCTTTGGAATTTTCCAATATTGAAGATATTTTTAGCATTGAAGAATCGAAAGTTTTCTAATGCGGAGAGCAATTATCAAAATGTGCCAATTCTATTTACAAGACTATTAAGCATTTTTGCTTCAAACATCCTTCAAAATGTTACATATCGATTCGTTAGGCTCATCAACATTAGTTCGGAGATCTTTTTTTTTTCAATAGTTCGGAGATCTAATAAAGAAAAAATAATTAAATAAATTTAGAAAAAAAAAATAATTTAATAGGCACTCAAAAATTATAGATGTTAGCATAATCGAGTTTAGAAATTGTTGTTTTCAAAACTAATATTGCACTAAAACTTCAAACGATCTTCGTTGTTGTTGCATCCTCTTCTTGCATCTCTCATATTTAATCGTCGAATGGCAAATTTCATCAAAGCGAGCAACACCTCTAAATTATTTACCGATTATTTGATAGCTTAGAGAGCGTGCACCTATTTTATGCATCATAATTTCTTCATTAAATACGACAAAAAAATTTAATGAATAAATTTCACAATAAATAAAAATTTATTTTATTCGAATGTTCGGAAAAAAAAAAGAATTTTTTTCCACTCAAATTCTCTCCAATTGAATTCTCAACCGCAATTTGTATCCGCAATCAACGTAGTGCACTATTGATAGCATTAATTTCGCATATTGAGCAATTCGTTTCTTTTTATTTTCTCGCCTCGAATATTTTAGTGCATTCAATAAATTATTGTAGTCATACGTTAATTCACCTAGTGCATTCACTTTTTGCAGACCAATTTTTGCTATCGTTGAACAATTTTTCTACAAAAAAAAAAATAACTGTGAAGATTTCATTTAAGCTTTGGCGTCTGCTTTAATCAAAGATAAATTTTTCGAAATTTCAGCGTTACATATTTTGTCGACGCTGATTGAATCTGCTCGATGGCCCACTATACATATTAGCGTAACTATTAGATTGGTTTCAAATATGGGTAAGGGAGCAGAGGAGGGGTTGGGGAGGGAGGGGTGATGCACTGTAATTCACATAATTGAAGAGGCAATTCATTTGATGAAATTGATCGGAGAGTGAATTATTCGGCATTCTTCTTCGATTTATCTCAAAATTTTTTTATTTTTCAAAATAATTCAGTGCTTAAAAATTCAACACACTGAAATTAACAACAATTACTCGAAGAGAGTTTTTAAATAAGAGTAAGAGTATTACCCTTTATTCGCTAAGAATTGCAACAAATTAAATTACTCATCTAGTTTGCTATTCGCAAAGAAAACAACGTTGAAATGATGCGATGTTTTTGGCGTTTTCAAAGTCAGTACCATTTGTTTTGCACTGCTCAATCAATGCTTTCCATTTATTTTGTCATTTCTCGATCGGTATAACCTCCTTCCAACTGATATCTAAAGTTCCCATCGTCTATTTATCTCATTCGAATTGTTAACTCTGCACGTATATTTGTGTGTTTTGTATTTCTGGATAGCGAGCTTTCATTAAATAGGTAGAGTGGACGTCAATTGATGCATTTCATCGTATGAAACTTCAATTCGAAACATTAAGCACAAACTACATTAAGTACAAACATTAGGTCAACCCTTTTCAACTTCAATTAGGTAGAAATTTTATACAGCAAAATTAGTTTTCAAATGTGCCCTGAGGCGATCGCTAAGCAATAGACGTGGGCTTGTACACTGAACTGATATTTTTTATCGACTATTTTTAGCATTTTTGTGAAAATAAATTTTTGCAATTCGAAGTTTAAAGAATTCCTCTTTTTTTCTCTCTCTCAGCTCACATCAATTGCATTGCATATATTGCAATGTGAATGCTCAATGCAGTGATATCTAAATAATCAAACGCTGTTTGATATTGCTTCATTGTGCAGCAGAGACAAACACTTGAAATTTTTGTGAAGCTGAATTTCAACACGCCCACAAGGGGAAACGAAAAACCGGAAAAGCAAACCATTTGTGGGAATTGTATATTGCCGCTATTTGCATGCATTTCACATCGAACTGAGTTATATTAGCATTGAGGAGTGACAATTATTGAGTGCAATTGCAATTGCTGCTATTTGTTTCGAGAGTTTCGAGTTGTTCGACGATTGAATTATTATAATTGTGAATTTTTGATGTAACATTTCGTGATTAATTTCAGTTTATTCACAGAAGATCATAATTAAGAGCGAAATGTAGCACTCAAAAGTAGTGCTTATTGATGAAGCATTCTACAAATGCTAATCACCTAGATTCTCTAGCAATAATTTTGTTATTCATTATATATGCTAGCATGCTAAATTTCTTTTAGTTGTCCTTTGTTTTTTTTCGTGTTGCTTTCATCTATATATTCTCATTTGCTTGTAATATCTCGCACTAGCATATACACCTCTTCATTCTACCAATAGCGATATATTGTTTCCTTTTTGTGTTAATGCTAAATATAATGCTTCAAAAAGTGCGCATAATCACATATTTCCAAATGTGTTATAACAACGAAAGCTTATCGCATCAACGCAACTTTTAATATGATTTCCGTCAAGTTCGATGCACTTTTTCACATCGAACCTTCAAACATCCCAAGATGTTGGCAAATACAAAAAAAAAACACCCACGCCATATGGAAGCATAAGCAAAAGCATGTAGCATTTTGGCAACATTTAGAGGGTCCTCTATACGAAATATTATGAATATGATAAATGTAGTAATTTTTAGAATTTATGTATTTTATTCATGCTTAATTTATGTCAAAAAATAAGCGCTTATAAAAAAATGCTTCAAATAATAAGTGAAATTTCGGTGTTTATTTTCTATAAAATTTTCTAAGGTCAAGTTTTATCAAGGTCATAAGATTGATGTTGTTTTCGTAAAATTCATTGTTTGGTAGAGCGTCGAATTTCGCATCAATGTAGGTGACACTTAAGTAACTTTCTCTTAATTTGTGACTAATATTTTCTTATTGATTTTCGATCTTTTTATGGAGTTTGCATTGAGTTATTCAGTTATTGAGTATGAAAAAAATATGATCCTTAACACTTTTGCATTTCTAAGTAGTGCAATGCTCTTCAAATACTCATTCCCAAACGTCCACCCATCAAATATCCTCACATCCACTATGTTTTTCTAGTGCAACTTTCTTGCCTTTCTCATCAAACCCTTCTTCAATCTGACTAGAACATCTCTCCGATGAGGATAGATACCTCCGATCACCTTTTTCTCTTCTTTTTTTTTGGATGGCCTCCTTCATCAATTTGCAAAGTTGTTTCATATTCCTCTCAACTCTCACTCATTCTCAGTGTTGTCGAACAAAAAAAAATTCATTTCCATGCACTTTCGCAGATATGTAAGTGATAAGCGACGTTTGTTAGCTAATGCTAAGATTTGAAACAACACATTGAGGGTTGCACTTCTTTGTTGAGCAATAACTAGCGATGCTTGTGATGTTCTTGCACGTTCATATCTCCACAAAATGCACTCTTTGAGGCATTTGTTTTCCTCAATGTGTAATAGTGTTATTTAGCACATCGATGACGAATTACTTACAAGCTTTGAGCTCTTTGATCGATTCGGTCGTTTTATTTATGCCTAAATAATTTAAAAGATTAAGCGAAAATTTTTCGCAACGTTGGGAGAAAATAGAAATAAAATAACAACAAATGATTGGGACGTTTATCACTTCATTCGATTCAATTTTTAAGCTCTCATTTTGAGAAAAGATCTCTCTCTTCTCACTGGGGACAACATCATGTTTTCTTTTCTTTCTTTTCCCGAAAAATTTGATGAGTAATAATTAATATTGATTAGTTCAATTCTTGAAATAGTCGTCTTTCGATATGTTGATATGATGTTGAAATTTTTTGACGATGGAGGTATTTGCTGATGTTGAAGCATCATTAATCAGAGTGAAAAAAATGACCTGATAAGTGTTGACCTTAGTGATAAGATCACTTTGAAGAAGCAAATGAATCTCTCAAATCCCATTGTGATCATAAATAATTCTCTTGAAATTCAATCGATGGATGAATAAATTGCAGAAAATTTCAGAATTATTTAGAAAGATTCGAATCGATAATTTTTCGTTCATTATAATCTACGACTATAGACGAATATTGTATATATGAATATAGACGAATCAATAATATTAAATAAAATGCGAATAAATGAAATAATTTTTGCGCTTTTTTTATTTTTTCCTCTAGTATGGGGTTTCGTTTGTTCGATCATTTTCCCTATGCATATAATCTTTATTTAAGCTTTAATTTTTAACCGACTATTTATTTATTTATTTATTCATTTGTCTATTAAAAATTTGAATTAAATTTCTACGTCTGAATTTTCTCACTCCAAGAGGTTATTTTTTTTTCTTTGAGGAAGAAGGATTTGCTGAATTTAGTGATACATTGTTTTCGTTTTTTTTTTCGTATCTAAAGAGGTATCACGTCATTTTTATGCGTGTTCAGCTTGTTTGCATGTTTCATTCTCGAGAGTGACTGTCACCTATTTTCGATTTCAAAGTCGCGTATCAACAATTAGATTTATTTCCTCAATGCTTTGTATTGCATTAATATTTTATATTCCTTTTTTTAGAATTTTACCAATAATTTTTAATCCCTTTTTTATTCATATTTTTATTAGCGAATAAGCTGACAACTTCTGTTGACAAGTTAATGAACGTTTTTTGATTTGTTGATTGTTTTCCGCTTTAGAGAAAATATCCTCTCTCTCCTTTTTTTGTGTTGCTTATTTATCGTTCCTGCCTATCATCTCATCGATCATTTCTTTCCTTTTTCTTCTAATTTTTTCCCGCAGTAAATGAGGAATTATATGGGGTTATAATAATATTTTTATGAAAAAAGTCGAGTAATTTCTACGAGATTAAGGAGAGGGGTCATTGAATTTCTCTCAACTCGTCCTCATTTCCGCCGTCGACCACTCATCTAATAGCTCGAACGGTATTTCGTGGACTCATAGCCACAACGAAGTTTCGTATTGATTTTACACTAACAAAAGTATTGTTGAGTTCGTTGAATTATGCACCTATGCATTCACTCGTCATTGCGATCGATCGATCAATTTAACAAATATCTCTAATGCGATCTTTTTGCATACACGAATCTTGCCAAAGTATTGAAAAAATTTAGTCTTAAAATTGGTTCATTATGTTACTTCAAAAGAAAAAATGCAATTTCCGCAATATATAACCGTTGAGGTTGCAGACCACTAAAATATTGCAATATGTGTTATAAATATTGCAATACAGCGATACAAAGATACAAAGACAGCCGTAGTTTCATCGATTCCCGTATCGATGCAGCTGACAATCACATATGGCTGTTGTGACCAGATTTTTTGAACGTCTGGTGGTCAGCCTTCTGGCGATCCGTTGGGAAATCAGCTGGAAGTTCGTTGTATCTTTGTAAATATTGCAATATTCGTTGTAAATATTGCAATTATTACAGACCGTCAAAAAATTGCAAAAAAAATTCATTAAGTATTTGATTAACGAAAATTTCCATTCCAATACTTGTCCATTGATTTTTGCAACTTCAACGTTTGCTGATAGGAGAAGAACATCATTACAACGTATGCGTTGATTTGTTTGAAATGATAACGGCAATTGCAAGCAAACGTTTATTCCTTGTGTTGTTTTTTTCTCGCATTCTATTTTGCAAGCGAAATCTTTCTAATGAATTCATCCTAACATTTCAGGTGAAACCCTTAGATTGACGGGGTGAACTTTTCTTGAGAGAAAAAAGAGACCCCACTTTCAAAGGTAATTGAGACGATCTTCGTATCTGTGGTGGCATTTTGTAGTGCTGCTATTGAAGCGGTCTTGATATAGCTGGCACGTTGGCGTGCTAGTGTTGAACCGGTCTTGGTATATGTGACCGTTGACGTGCTCGTATTCAACCAGTCTTGGTATATATGGCATTTTGGCGTGTTCGTGCTATACGTTTTCAAAGGTGATTTTTCAAACCTAGATACTGCTATCAACATTCAAGTGTCATAATTTTGCGAAAGCATATGTCATTTAAATTGAACGGGAATGTTTTCGATAGTAATACGCTAATCAGTTGTTAATCATTGCAGATCACTTTGTTTTTGCCACAAATGAAGGAGGGTTGGGAGAGATGGGGGGGGGGAGGGAGGAAGGGGGAGGGGTGGGGATGGGAGAGTAAACCCATCCCGTGAGGTTTCACAGTTCAAGCAAATGCTTCACAATCGATCTATTAGTGACACATTTTTTTGGCAAATTATTTATTGCTTATTTGCACTATGCACGTATTGCAGCAATATGTTTAATGAATCTATAACGAGAGCAATTTAATTGAAGCTGAGAATTGAGCGACTTCAATCTAAGCCATAACCTATGTTAGCTTCAACATAAAACGTTTAATGGGTATAACACAATGAATTATTGAAATTCATTCAATGTTGCATATTTTATAGTTATATTTGGCGATGAACTATATTTCCATCACTGATCATTTCATATCGAAGTTTTTATACACCAATAGCGTCTAATAAGAAAAATTGCTTCCATTGTTATGGCATCTAAAATCCGAAATGGAAAGGAAAGAGATGAGGCAACGAGGATGTTAATTTATATAACATTGACCCTCTATGTTATTGGACAAATTATTAAGACATAAACCTTTAGCATAATTGACCAATGCACAAAATTAATTACCACATCAAATTCCATCTGGGGAACGAAAAGAGACCTAAAAATGTTAGCCATGCTCGTTAGATCTTTTAAAATCGGGCGATAATTTTTACTTTGCTATAATGAACAAACTTGCATTGAATACTGTGTGGATCGTCGAACATTGTCTAGATCAGTACGCACTATATAGATG
Organism: Toxascaris leonina; assembly: GCA_022844705.1. Taxonomy (NCBI): domain Eukaryota; kingdom Metazoa; phylum Nematoda; class Chromadorea; order Rhabditida; family Ascarididae; genus Toxascaris; species Toxascaris leonina. The sequence goes on along the minus strand of JAARMF010000941.1, from coordinate 34,464 downwards.
ATAACTACTACATAGGTCATCAAGTACTATATAGATTATCAAGTGCCATATAAATTCCTCATGTTATCACAAACATCATCAAATGCTGTGTAGGTGATTGTGTAGATCATGAAGTACTGTATAGATCATTCTGTGATTTATAGAACATCAGCTACTGCATAGCTTATTGAGTAATTGCTGAAAAGGTCATTGAGTGTTACAAACTTCTTCTTGCGTATGATATTTTAATGTCGAAAAAGTGGTGAACGTGCAGAATATGAACATGACGAATGATTCTAAAATTTACCTCAACCCATCTATTGATTTTGCTGTGAAGAATTTTTTGCGTTCGTTGGGAATATTCGTTGGCCAATAAAATTTAAGGACGGAGATATTTTGGGAAGAAAATTAGTGAAACATTAAACTCAAAAAAAAAATAACCCTACTGAATTGCCCGAGTTACTTGCCTGAATTCGACATCAACCTAAAACAAATGGCTCACCTGGATTACCTGAATTACTTGCATCGATTTGGCATCTAGCCCAAGCAAATAGCTTACCTGAATTCACTGAATTACTTGCGTAAATTCGGCGATTCTTTTATATATGCTTTCCCAATCGATGCCGACTTTCGTTGATTCATGCTATGCTTCGTTGATGATGCACACCTGCTTGATCCATGTACATATTGTTTTATCAGATAATGCATCTATAAAACAGCATCGCAATCATCATGTCGAATTGAATTGCACCTATAGAACTTCCAGTGTTCATATGCAAAATAGGCTATAGTATCTTGGAGTTGAATTTGCTCAAGATTTTCGCGAACCTTTATTAAGTGTAGTAATCTTTACCTTGCTCTTTCAATCGGTTTAATTCTTGAGAAGTGCAGATCATTGCGGTAAATTTTATACCGCAGCTCGGTAGCTATCGTAGCGCAATTGGAAACTTGAGAAATTCGAAAAAATTTTGTGCATTGATGTTCTCTTAAAATTGTATCCATTCATCGTCTGCAAGTGGGAACTAATTTGATAGCATCGCTCGCAGCTGTGTGCGCAATATGTATCCCTATCGAGCATTCGCATAGGGATCGCCTCTTTAGAGACTCTGTATGGAATTTATTTCCTCAATTTGCGAGAAAAAAAAAAGAGAAAATCGCATGAGCTATGTTGCTCGATTCGTTCCCTTTAATCGTGTAGATATTTGCCCTTCTATCCTCTTCCCCTTTCCTCTTCCCAATCCTCCACCTCCTCCACCCCAAACATCGATCTCTTTCATATTATTTTTGTTACATATGAATGCTATTGCTCTATACTGAGAAAAGAAACATTTGGAAATACTGCGAAAGAGGCTTGTTTGTGCGGTATTGTAGCATTTCTGAAATCCGTATGAACATGTCAACATCAAATGGGTGCAATCTGAGATCTTTTTCTGATTATTTACCTGTTTATTTGTTCATTTATTTGCTTATTTATTTATTCATTTATTTATTTATTCATTTATCTACTTATTCGCTTATCTGTTCATTCATTTGTTCATTTGTTCATTTATTTACTTCTCAATTTGGAATATAGTTCATGCTCAATAATTATAGTCGCACTAATTGTGAATCATCTGACGTTTTTCACTCGAAATTCGCATCGTTTGCATTTGTCGTTTTCAGGAAGAAATGAGCGTTGAATGGCATTGGCTACATTTGCTTCGTATATCAATCACTACTTCAAAGCTTCATATTCTGTGGGTTTCCATGGATCATATCGTTGTTTATTATCACATTTTGGCATCTCTTTTTTTTCGCAATTATCGAAGAAAATATCCATCTGTGTGTGTAATCTATCGTGAAATGAAAATTTCGAAAAATCCATAGATTGTCTTTTTAGTTTTGCTGCTTTGTTATTTCTTTATTGAACTTTCCATATGCTGATATTTTATTAGTCAATGATTATTTGCTACAATAATAGGCAAATGTTGAAAAAATTTCCTCTCCAGTGAGAAAAAATCATTTATCTTCATATAATTGGAAAAATAATCGTTCAATTTTTAGTGAATTTTCTTCTTTTTTTCCTTCATTTTTTTCAGCCAAATTTCTCATTTATTGCGGGAATTTCTCATAAATCGAAGTAATTATTATTTTTTTGCCCAATCAGAAATCAAGAAGAAAGGATTTCTGTTGAATAAATTTAACCTTTTTTTTATTGTTTGTGAAGTCAATGATCTTATATTAGCTAATTGAGCCGATTTCTTCAATAACAATTCGGATTATTTCATAAGTTATATTGGTTGCTCTTGCAACACGAATTCGACGAATCGCAGACGACAATCTAGTTTTTACCAAAATTCACAGATGTACAAAAATGAGCATAATGCTGATGGTCCTGCACTTGTGTTGTGAGGCCTTATCAATATGATATGGATGCGGCTATTTAGATATGACACATATTTAGAATTCAGCTTGGCCAGGTCAACCAAGCATGTAGTTGAATATGTCATACTTTCCCTCTTATAGTATTGAGAAAAAGCTTCTTGCAGCTCCTAAATATTATTTTATATTCCCAAGAAAATCCTTGAAAATTTCCCAAAAAAAAGCAAAATTTCTCAGCAGAATTACTTCACAGAGCACAAAAATATACATCGTCAACTCACAGTAGTTCAAATTTATCGGATGATTAGTGACAATTCCATTGCAATTTCCTCGGCACTAACAACGATAAAATCCATTTTAAAATTATATTTGTCACTATCGTTCATTTGGTGAGTTATGTTATATTTATATCGAAATATCGCAATTTTTATTACAGAAATTTTCAAAATTAACTCAAATAAAATGTTTGAAAGGGGAATATTATTTCCAAAAAATTTCTTTTGTTGCACGATAAAAATACAATTAGATATGATAGCGCTTATCCTCTATTGAAGGAATATTCCTGCAAGAACGAGTTGTGTTTGTATTGTGTATTAAATTACGATCGCCATGCGTCATCATGACGATCGTGAGTGGGAATAACGTTCACGTTAAGGTGGAATGTCGTCTCTCTATAAGAGATGATTGCAAATCGTTTCGATCACACTTTTATTTGTTTAGTGTGGATTTATTTGCGTGATGATTGTGAGTATACTCTTTTTTTTGCTCTTCAAACATTCCAATCGCAATACCATCAAAGGTATTCCACACTATCATCCTTCTTTCTATACGGAATTGGATTGTGTTTGCGATGAGAGAACGCTCGTTCAAATTTCCTCTCTTCGAGTTCTGAAAATCGCAAGCAATAATTTAACTGCTTACCTACTAATTGTTTTTGAAGTTTTGTCGTATACAATCTATGTTGTTTTCTTCGAGCTGAAATATATGCTTTTAAATTTGAATATATTTCAGTGTTTTCATGCGAATCCTTCCATGTTTTCTATATTTATCTAGCTTACGTAGCTGGTTGTTTCTATACCTTGAATACCTTGAACAGCTGCGATTTCATCGATTTTGTCATCCTCTTCGTCGATACAGCTCGCAGTTTTTCCTCCTTTCGTGATCTTGAGCTCGCCGCATTCGAGTGAAGCCATACAGACGTCGTAGTGGATCATACTTCCCATATTGTTGTGGCTGGTAGTACATCGGCTAGTGGCCGGCTTCCTAATGACGCAGGTTTCGGTTATTCGGAGTGCCCTTCTCCTAGGTTTTCTTGTTCCAAAAATCACCTACAAGGCAGTAGGGGCTGCGATCTTTTTCGGCGGACCGTGCTCACCATGACAATAAACCGTCATTGGGTATTGCGACCATTTTTAAGTACTGGAATTCCACCGCCAACCCCAATC
>JAARMF010000941.1:3230-27596 GCA_022844705.1 Toxascaris leonina | reverse complement strand
AAACATTCCAATCGCAATACCATCAAAGGTATTCCACACTATCATCCTTCTTTCTATACGGAATTGGATTGTGTTTGCGATGAGAGAACGCTCGTTCAAATTTCCTCTCTTCGAGTTCTGAAAATCGCAAGCAATAATTTAACTGCTTACCTACTAATTGTTTTTGAAGTTTTGTCGTATACAATCTATGTTGTTTTCTTCGAGCTGAAATATATGCTTTTAAATTTGAATATATTTCAGTGTTTTCATGCGAATCCTTCCATGTTTTCTATATTTATCTAGCTTACGTAGCTGGTTGTTTCTATACCTTGAATACCTTGAACAGCTGCGATTTCATCGATTTTGTCATCCTCTTCGTCGATACAGCTCGCAGTTTTTCCTCCTTTCGTGATCTTGAGCTCGCCGCATTCGAGTGAAGCCATACAGACGTCGTAGTGGATCATACTTCCCATATTGTTGTGGCTGGTAGTACATCGGCTAGTGGCCGGCTTCCTAATGACGCAGGTTTCGGTTATTCGGAGTGCCCTTCTCCTAGGTTTTCTTGTTCCAAAAATCACCTACAAGGCAGTAGGGGCTGCGATCTTTTTCGGCGGACCGTGCTCACCATGACAATAAACCGTCATTGGGTATTGCGACCATTTTTAAGTACTGGAATTCCACCGCCAACCCCAATCACACTTTGATGCATTTCGCCATTGGTTGGTTCGCGCTTGCATATTCAACATATTCGGAGGTAACCTTCATATCTGATGGCCGTTTCTTAATCGGTCATCGCATCGAGTCGAGCGAAGATATGTACGACCCCTCAGTAGCCGTCCAATTAGCCGAGTTGTTTCTATGAACGAAATAAAATTAGAAATTATTTCAAATATTGTTGCCTAATAAGAGTCTCCATTCCTATTACCCGTTGGAGTTTTCAGCGTTATTTGAATTATGATTGAGTCTATCCATAAGGAATCAAATTATAATTGGAAACGATTGACTTTTGATAGAATTGTTGAAATTCCCTTTCTTTTTTTTTCCATAAATGATACGATAGGATCGGGGCAATTTTTCAACAGAACTGCGAAAAAAGAAATGGATGGAAATGGATATAAGAGAATATAATTAAGTTGAAATTGAGCTAAATGAGACTGCTTTTATTTTTTAAAAAAAAGGCGAAAACTTCGGCTTATTTAGAAATTATTCGGCTTCGTTTTTTTATTCACAAAGTTTATTTGATGATTTTCTCAATTTTTTTCTCTTTTTTTTGCGATATTCTTTCTGTTGGTATTATTGATATGTCGTCTATCGATGATGATCTTCTTTATTACTTTCTAATCTCTTCAAATTTATTTTCTTCAATTCTTATAAAGTCTCATTAATGCTCTCTTATAATTGACTACGTAACAGCTCATATTGTCACCTTCAATTTATTATACGCATAGATATATTGTAAGAAAATTTTAATCGCTATAATTCGCATTCCAAAACGAATTGCGTTCTTTAATTTCTTGAAGAGAATATAAATATTTCAAAAAGTGCTAAACAATTTCTATCGATTTTATAAACGATTATATTTTGCGTTTTTATTTTTTTGCATTCACTTAAGTAAAACAAAAAAAGACAAAAGAAATTTCAAAAGTTTCCATCAAGATGATTGGTTCATCAAAAATTTGAATTTATTATTTTTTTCTTAATTTCTTCAACTTTTTCTAATTAATTCACTCAATTGAAGCAAATACAAAAGTAAATATCGCGTCAACGACTTTGCGATACGCGTTCGTTTGTACAATTGATGATTTTAATTAGCCGATATTCTACAAAAACATTTCGCTCTTGAAATTACCGTTCTTTTTCATCAATATGACCTTCATTAGAGCATTNGAGGAGGAGGAAGAGAAGGAACGACTCAAAGAGCACGGTGGCTTTACGTGCGTGAAGCAGCGGCAATCGTTTTAATTGAATGGTGCGTTTCTGCGTTTCGGAACACTCGCCGTTGTCGTGGCTATTTCTCATTAGTGTCGCGGCAGCGCCGAAGAGCAACCCAACGAGCACCGCCCAACCAAGCCATCCGTGCATGCATTCGGGAGCAAGCTCACTTCTGCCCCACTCCCGGTTCCCTTTTGCATCATTTGTTTCATCGGTCTCCTCTCCTCTAATTGACCACAATCTTGCAGGCACTTGCTCACTTTCAAAGTATTCTATTTTCTTCGAATATAAACTTCGGAAATGTGCAACAATGCAGACGGTTAATATTGAAAATGTTGTTTGTTCACACTTCCGTTTTTTTATTTTTCTTTTCTTTTCTTTTTTTTGCTGCTTATTCAGAAACGTTTGCGGAATATTTTCTGAGTGCATAAGAAAAGATTCGCGGAAGAACGCCCATTTTCTCCGCTACCATATAAGATTTCAAACCATTTCAAATGCAATATTTGAATGCAAATTCTAACTATAATCCTCTTCGAACAACTAGCCCTATGTCCAGAATATGGAATAGGGGGGGGGGGGGGGGGGNNGGGTGAGGAAATTATTGGGATTTTTATTTTTGTTTTTTTTTCACATCACTGCAACAAAGCTTTTTTTTTTGTTTCATAACTAAGCGAGTACACGTTTTCCCCTTCGTATCAGAGGGTAGACTAAAATTGAAATTCATTGATTGTTGTTTGAATGTTTTGATCTCTTTGAGGTTTTATGCTTCAATTTGCTAAAAACTTGTCCAATGCGTTGCAATTTAAATATTCTAAGAAATATTGAGAATATTCGCCTTTAAGCTTAAACGTGTTTCTTTTCTTTGAGCAAGAAATCTATGTGGAAACGGAAGTAAATGGTCGCTTTTGAAATTTTCATTTATGCAAATGTTCAACAATCCACTACATCAATAATCATCGATCCTATTATGTCTATTTACGGCGCGATCAACTCCCCTAAAAGTCTCCAATCGAAGCTTCATTATAACCTTACCTTTATGCGACCTTATAACTTCACCTAAGCGGAAGTGAGAGCGATATGGAGAGACATTGGTTCGTAGTAAATGATTTGTTAATTAAACTAATAAGGTGATATAAAATAATGAAAATTTCAACCGAAAATATGAAGGAACTTTTAAAAATAATTTGTAAATCTTTTGCATCAATTATCAATTACCCTTATTTCACTTTACTATTGAAATTGAAATACGCCATTTTGAGTGAATATTTATTTTTCTCAATTATGAAATCATTTTTCTTACACTAATTTTTATTGGCAATTTTTCTGTATTCATCGAATAAATAATATTCGACATTTTTTAGCGTCGATCTATTCGTTAAAATATTGTTTATGAAAAGAAATTAGCGTCATGTTCTCATTAGATTGCTAACGAAGATGCTATCGTGTTTTATTTCCTCACTTTGTTAGCTGCTTACATCTGAGCACATCAACGTCCGCACCAAGAGAGCGAGAGAGACTGACTGCCGATTTCTAAAATTGAAAATCCTCTACATCCTTTGAAATATTGCTCAAATATTTGTTGTTTCTAACTGTCCCGGTTTTACTCGCAAAATTTCTCGTTAATTTCATTTATTCACATGTTTATTTATTTATTTATCTATTCATCCACTTATTGGAATTTAATTGTTTTATTTATGTATTTATTATTTTTTAAGTATCAACTGATTAACCACCGCCTCGATGTATGTAAAACGCTGATTATTAAGGCTGATCAGATCTTGCAATGCGTGATATATGATTTCTATGAACTTTATTTCACTTATACAATTTTTCAGCTCGTTGGATCATCATTACGCAAATCTAAAAGAGCGAATAATTAATAGTGCATGGACATTTCCGCCACGACACTACAATTGAATACCATCGGCGATAAGTGAACATAGCATACAAAGAACCAAGTGATAGAGCAATGACCACGTTTCTTCCAAAAAGAAAAATAAAAAAATAAAAAAAAATAAAAGACCAAGCAATGAATGCATCTTACAGCAACTATTCATAATTGCATGGACAGTAACATCAAGCAAAAGCTTGTTATGATGGAACCTTTTCTGAAAGGCATTCCTTTTGTTGTTTTTTCTGGATTTTTTCTAGTTCATTCATTGCATCTAAATATGAAGATGATAACGCTCAAACAATATCCCCTCTCTCACTAGAAATTTGTTGTACACATCGCATTCGGGGATCATTTCACAATACTGAAATCCAACAAGCTAAGCAAACACTATTTTCGCAATTCAATTATCCCAAAAAGTGGTACTCACTCAATTCGAGTCTAACTAACTTGATTTTCGATCCTCGAGATCAAGCATGCTTGTTTGCAACGTTGTGCTCTAAGTCCACATAACATATAGCACACAATTTGCGTGAATGGTATATTGCCATAAGCATATTGCGGCTATCATATATTCTCAAAGGTGCGGNAGGGGGAGGGGGGAGGGGAAGAAGATTTATAAAGTGAAATGATGAGCAATGACGTTAGCCGTTGTGATAAAATTATTTCTAAAGGGAATACCCGCCCATAAAGAGGAAAGCCATTAAAAGTTCTCTGCAGTAATCAATCAACAAATGAGCAACTCATGCAATCCCATAGCTATTTGTTTCGGCACTACACTAATGATCTCCACTTCGGTCTTTCGAAATAATGCAACGTCGAAATTACTTTCGTTATTCATATTAGGACTTATTCTTTTTCTCACCTCAAAGCTATCCTCAATTTCATATCGTCTAGCGTCTAGTCTCCTCTCCTCACCACTTCTAAAATTAATGAAGTTTTCGCCACATAAGCGATCCGTACTAATAAAGAAAACAGTCGCAATTTTGTAAAGCTTATCGATAATGCCAATTAGTTAGCTTGTACGGATCATTGCTAGCTTATATGGATCATTATTTTTGCTATTATTGCTAATTCGATTCCCATATTATTTCAATTCCACCGCGAAGCGATTAATTTTTAAAATTTTTGACGCGAATGAACGCTACAAACATTTCCTCTACTCTCGACTTTATCTATTCTCGATTCAATGAGCATCAGATATTCGCACATACGATAAAATAAATTAGATAAATTAGAATGGAGTTTATTTCCCACTAATAAAACAATCAACAAAATTGAATATATGACTGATTTAATTGATATGCTTGAGTGTTAAGCATAAGCTAGCAACGATGAAGCATAATCATATAAGACATTAAACGATCGATTTTCATTGCGTTAGTGGGAATACATCGAACTCATTGCAATAAACGATGATGCGATAATGCGATGAAACAATATAAAATGCACTTGCTTTATAGTAACTAACTTGTGAAGTAGAGGAAGTAGTCAACTTTTTTTTTTCTCTTCTTCTTTCTTTTTGTGAGTCAAATTTTTTAAGCCGAGAATGGCTACATGCTCTTATTGCCGCTAACAGGCATTATCCTCGTCACATTCATATGACGTCATTATTGTGAGGAAGGCGATAGAAGCGGAAGATTCCTAAAGAAGCATGGATTTAAGCACCGACCTGTCGCTGTCTAGGCGAGATCATTTATCCACCATCCTTTTGCACCAATCCGTCCTTCTTCGTTCCTCTGCTTTCCCCTTCCTCTCCATCTCAATCATCCTCCACCAGTGATTTTATACCACGCTTGGAACGCAGTTGTCTCATAGCATGTTAAACGTGAACTCAAGAGAAGAGCAGGCGTTTGTTCTCACGTTTAAACCACTCTTCGTTTCATAACAAGGAACTGCTTGCGGTTATAAAAGTGTCTTGATTCTATTTGCTCGTAGAGATTCAAAGGAGGGGGGAGGGAATGCGAGAGGGGAGAATGGCGACCTGGCTATAGCTACAAGCGATCAGAATTCAAGTCCTCACCGATATCTGCTTGTTTCCTTTTTGTCTCATTGCGTCTGCCATCCAATTTTCAAATGAGGAAATGCTGTTATAAATTATTGATTGCTTAGATTCATTTGAGTTGAATTTTTTTCGTTTTTATTCTCTCTGAGTCTTTTTTTTTCACATTTAATTTAGAATTCATATATATCCTCATAAATAGATATGCATAGTTTCATCTCGTCGTTGCCTTATTTCCACTTGTTCCGCCCAAATGAGTTCTATTTTTTGTTATATTTTCTATATACTTTCTCATACTTGAAGAGCATTTAACAACAAAATAAATTGCATTCGAAAATATTTTCGAAGTAAATCTTATTGAAATTGATAAAAAAAAAATATGCTTAATAACCATAAGTCAAAACACTGATAAAATGCAATAGAAGAAAAGAATTGATAAAATATTGTGTATATTTAGTGTATTGAATGTATGAATGGCAATAAAAGTGGATGAGAAGAAATATATGAATGGCATTTAGCGAGCATTTCAACAATGGAATAACGCTGATCAACAACAACCGTAATCTAATTATGTTTAATTGTTGTACGAGAATGTATTGCGCGTCTCGAATTATGGTTATTGCGAATTGCGTATTGCCATATAGTGGATCATAGATTAAATCATTATCTATTCGTTTCAATTTTAACGTTCACTAGTTTAGAATATAAAAATTAAGAGTTGCATTTCTTAAAATCATTCTTATAATAATGCGTTTTATTTTTATTGCAATAAATGAGTGGATTTATTTCAATATTATGTGGGCAAAAAAAAAATTGAATATTTAGCGTGTTGAATATTTTTGTGAAAATTTCTATGAAGCGAAATATTTGAAAAACATGAAATCTATAAAATAACGTATGTGGAAATCTCTTAATTCTATGAGAAAGCGAATATTGAAACAAGCTCACCTCACAAGTTACACAATTATTGAACATTTGATTGTATCGCTCATCGATTATTGTGTTGACTGTATCGGTGTTATTATCGATGCATCTAATATATCTGTATTAGAGCGATTAGTGTCTGTTTCATTTTATTATAACAAAGCAATCTTTTTTTTAGCGCGAAAGGGGGGGGGGGTTGGAGAGGGGAGGGGTTGGGAAAGAGCGACAGAGGGAGAGAGGAAGTTATATCCAAGTTAAATCCATCGAGAAAATTCTATATCTTCGTTCATATGTTTCGAGTGAATATGCTCTCTGATCCTTAGCTAAAAGAGATATGAAAAGCGGAAGCACTTCATTGTTGTAATTTGTCCCTCTTTGCGCATATATATTATTACTTTTTCGGCATATATATTATTACTTATATTTATGACGGAAATCTTCATTTCAACTAATATTAATGGAGAAATACTTTCATCATTAGCTTTTAATATACTCCCATTTTAACAGAGTATTTTCTTCTTTCATATTTGTAGTTACATATAAAATATCCCTGTTTTATTATTATTATTACTATTATTATTATTATTATTACTATTATTATTATTATTATTATTATTATTATTATTATTATTATTATCATTCTTATTCAAAATTCAATTCAAGCAGTCATTCACGTAACTGATATTCGATCATATAATGATGCTTTTATTCAAAAATATAAATAACTTGATATTTCGACAATTATAATATGTAACGTATCATATTTAAAATAAAACATTATAATTCTACTTCCTCAATGAAAGAATACTATTTTATCCTTTTTCAATGAAGTATTCTCCAAAGTTGAAATAAAAAATAAATTAGGCGCAATTTCATGCTTTTTTTTCTGAAATTTAAGAATTCTTCCGATCCATAATACAACATATTTATATTATCATTGCACTAATGGTTGTTATGGAAACATTTAACAACATTCTGTATCATTAAATCGAAGATGAGCGAATATATTGTTGAATGAGGATGAGAAATCGTTTAGTGATAATCGTCTCTCATCAACTATACACATTTTGTTGTGTGCTTAGAGGGTAATGTTTTTAATTATTTTCTGCGGTTGGTTTACTAATATTTTTATTGTTACGCATGGTTGATTTACTAGTAAATATTAGTCTCAAATAAATGACATTTATAGAGTTGTTTTCGAGACGAGAGCGTTGAGGATCTAGAAAGCTTTCAAGATGAAGATATTGAGGATGTGAGATGAAGCCGTTCGAATGCAACTTCATTCCACTCAATTTGAGATGCGCATTTTATTTTCATTACTTTCGAATTCCATAAGTTACAAACAACAGCTTGTTCTATTAGATTTGGGTAATTTTTTCCTCTTTCCATTTATTTCAATTTCTATATTTTTGAATGTTTATTTCAGTAAGAAAATTCTCGTTTGGATGCCAATAATTTTTTGAGTATTTTTATTTCAATTTTATATTTTAAAACTTTTTATTTCTTCATAGAGCTTCTTAAGCTAATTTTCCTCGTCTTGTATGATCGTGATATTGGAAATAAAAAATGAAAGGTCATATTTCCGGCTGCCTTAAACCCAACTATTATGCAATCTTAAATTCCCGAATATAACCAACGCTAGATATCTATCGTTTAACAAAATAGTCTCATCAATTGAAAATTTTATTGTTGATTGCTAAATGAATTTCAGTTAGACACTGAGAAGGTAATTATATTTTGTCATTGGTACATATAATAGAAGAGAGAAAATATAAGAATTTTTATTGGAAATTAGTGATGGAAATGGGAATGAAAATGGAAGTGGAAATGGAAATGGAAATGGAAATGAAAGTGGAAGTGGAAATTAGTGATGGGATTGGAGCTGGAAATGAAAATATATACGTAGCATTTTCTTTCCCTTTTTTTCAATTCACTATGTTTGATGAGCATTACACCAACTTCAAATGTGTTATATTTTTCGTTTCGATATATTTCGATGTGAAATCATAATTTGCAATATGGGATTATTGAACGAAATTAAATGCGAAATTTCCAATTCGATTGCTCCAAAATTATTAATACAAAATTATAATTTGCAATTCATTTCATAATGACTTATTTTGCAATCAGTTGTACGATGTTACTCGAAACATTGCATTTTGCAAGAATGCAATCTGCAAGCACCCGTTGACTAACCGTTGTCGAACTCGAATTGAACTATATGAAAAGTGGTAGTAAAAGTAAGAAATTTCGTAACTCATAATTCAAGCTTGCAAAAATGAATTCCTTCATGATTGCAAAATTTCAAATGATCATTATTTTAAAGATCCATGTAAAAGGCTTTAGTAGTGTTTTTCCTCCCTCTTCCCCTTCCTCGTCCTTTTCCCTCCTCTCTCCTTTCCGTTCATTCAATTTACGAAACTCCAAATAATTTCTCTCTATCAAGTTGTTGAACTTTTTTTTTGGCACCATCTTCTCTGTCCATTCCATATTAGTGAGAATTTTTCTCCTATTTTATAATAGCGATTAAATTTTTTCGTCGATATTCCTCCTTTCTTTTACAGTGATAATTAAGTTTTTTAACCTGTCTCCTCTTTTTTTAGAAGAAAAATTCGACAACAAATAATAATAATTTTGCGATTTTGTAGGGATATTTGCGAGAATTCAAAAAGAAAGAGGGAAAATCTCGAGAGTTAGTTCAAGTGGAAATGGTATTTTCTATAGTGCAATCACCTCAATTCTCTCAGCTGTCTCTCTCTATTCACAACTGTCATTCATTTATCTTTCTCGCAGACATATACCTCGTGTGGGATTGAATATTTCGAATGTGATTTCTGAATCATAGCGGATGGAACAGAAAAAGAAAAGTAAAAAAAATATGGTAAAGCTTCTTCATTTTAAGAAATTTAATCGTATACATAGCTTAGTTAGCTAGCTATAATAGTGAATATCGATATAAGCCTATCGAATTGTTTGGAGTTTTTTTCTCAAATCTTTCTTTAATTCAAATTTTCTTTCATTTAAATATGCTGTTTTCTTTCCTCTTTTTTTTGGGGGGAAATCGATATAAATGAAAAATGATTGTCATTTTTCTTCGTCGAATTTTTCTATTTATAGGCGAAGAAAATTATGCTAGAAGCTTGAATTTTTTTTTTGGGAGAATTTTTTTCTTCTGCATTCTTGCATGAGAAATGAAATTACGGCTGAGATCTAACAAGAAGATAAAAATGAGAGAGACAATCTCATCAATAGAGTATTTTTCGTCATATAAATCAAACAATTTTTATTTTCTCAGCTGAAATTCAAATTAAATTTCGTAAAAAAAAGATGGACGAAACAATGAGGAGAAGAAATTGTAATTTTGTATTTTCTATAGATAAAAGGCAACAAGATTACACAATTATCGATAAGGAGTTATGTAGAGATAAGGATCGCTAAAGAATGAATGAATGAATGAGGATATTGGATTTGCTTATTAGTCGTTGTTATGAACAAAAATGTTCGCGACGTATGTGCAATCATCTGAGGCAATCAAAATTCATTTCATTATTGAAGAAGGAACGATAAGAACTGAAATAAATCGCCTTAATTATTTATAAAATGTTATGAATCTTGAGGGAAGGAGAGGAAAGGAATAAAGGAAGAGAGGGGAAGGGAAAGAAATGAAAGGAAGAGGAAGGAAGTGGAGGGGAAGGTGAAGGAAGGGGGGTGGAAGAGAAGGAACAAGAGGAAGGCTAGGGAAGGAACGAAAGGAGCGCAAGAGAACGAGTAGCAGAAATAGAAAACTATGCAAAAGATTATTGCAATTTCATAAAATTAAAGACAACAAGGAAAACAATTCAACGATATATTTTTGTTAATAGATAGAAATTCAATAATCCTTTTTCAGCGAATTTTTTTTTTTTAAATCAAAAAACAAAATTTCATTATTTCCTTCTGATAAAGGGAAAATATTCTCAATGGAATGAAATTTTCTACTGGACTTATTTCCAATATGCAGAAAAATTAATCTTCGAAAAGAAGAAATTTTTTTTTGTGGTGGGAGGAATTTTTTATTTTTATTTTTTATTTTTTAATTTTTGAGAAAAGGAAATTTCTTTCTCGACTTCTTTGCTTTTTTGCGTTTCTTTTTTCGATGACGATAGTGCGAATCTATTTCATTGGTAGAAAAACTACGTTCAAAATTTTTCATTTTCCGTCTTTTTATTCTTTTTTTTTCCATAAAATTTTCACAAAGTGAGAATTTCTTACTGCCATAAAAATTGCAAATAAAAATTCCACTTGAAATATATTGAAATTTTGATGAAATTTCCATCAGAAAAAAAACATCACAGGTACTCACCAACAGGTAAAACAGGTAATAACAGGTAACAGGTAACTAACAGGTAATAATATATTTGTTAAGAGTGGTGTGCTATTGGTGGTTGTGTAAATGGCACGCTGCGTTGGTTGCTTCCGCGTAGTGTGGGCAGCATGCATGCGGCTCATTGCAGCATCCAATCGATCTGTTGTTGATTTGTCACTGATGCGCCGTGGGCGGCTCACGTCTCGCATTTGTCCAACGTTACCGCTATTATATCGATACATTGATCTCTACTTGCGCTCATACCCCTATTCCTCTCCTTTTCCTGTCCTCCATCTCTATCTTTACTCTCTTTTCCTCTTCTCCATCCTCTTCTACCCACCCCTTTCTCCTTCATCAGAATCACTCCTCACCTCTCCTCATCCTCATATCTATGCTCATTTTCCTTTTGCCTTCAAAATAAACAATGCATAAATTGCAAAGCTGTAGAGAAGGCAGCAATGTTAAATTCATACATAATACGGCGATATTGTCAAACAAAAACATCATCTTTGCCTTGCCTCATCTTGTATCTTCCGTGAAGTTTGATTTGATCAGTTATATGTTAAGGAATATCGAAATATTTTTATTCATTTTTTTATTTTATTATTATTTTTGCATCCTGATTCACTCCTTTATTATTGCACGTTCTATGCACTGAATATTATCATTATTTAACACCGTGATATATTCTATTCTTTAGAAGTGAAATTTTGAATTTTTTCTTGGGGGGAGGGGGCGGGAAGGGGGGAGGGAGAGGAGATCTAGGGGAGGAAAAGAAGAGAGGAGGAGCACTATATGAATTCGGAACTTTAATGTTTCACGTAATTGTTTGTAAACATTCGATAAACTTTTCATATCAATGCTTATTTTCTACTTCACTTAAACGAATCTTAGAAAATGAATTCTTATCTTAATAGCTAAACTTATAGCAGAGGCATAAGTTGTTGTTCAAATAATCTATATGATATATTGAGACAATCAAAAATCAATCATCTCACAAATAAGCTAATGGAAATGTTGTTCCAAATAAAGTTGAGTTATGTATGATCGAGTATATTCCGTCGGCTAATGAACATTTCCTCCATAATCATATTCACTTCCTTATCCACTATGAAAATTGCTCTTCATCGATATATTTTCGATACAGAATTTTTATTTTTCATTTATAAAAAGGGTAATTTTCTTTTATTATGAATGCTTCGAAAGAGTTCATATAAACTCGCAAAGAAATCACAAGCATATATTTCACCGCTCTATTCCAATGCATTTTCTTCTTTCTTATGTTTGCATCATTTCAACACTTTTCTTTATTATACGCATGGATATAGCACCTTAAAAGAATGAAAAAACAACACATTAATTTAAATAAGTGTTGTTTTTGTTTTTGTTTTTTGAAAATGTAGGAGAGCAGATGATGGGAAGAAATAATTGAAGTGTTATCCTGAAATTTTCAATGAGGAAAACTGCTCTTATTTTCTAAGAAAATAGATTCATCGATGACTGTATAGAAAATATGAAGATAAATCTTCGCAACTTATGCAAACATACTATTTATTTATCTTCTAATATGGGTCTTTGCAAAAGAAGTTGTACACTAAGTATATGGATCGCACGATAATTGAACGATAATAGCAGAGTGAATTGTGAATAAGCGCTTGTGACATTGCGCCTTAGTGAGGCTTTACCAGTTGGCGATTTAAGCTTTGAATGTTTTTATGCAATCGTCATACTTGTGTCTTGTGTCTGATGTGCACAAATCTCGTTGCTTAATAGCCAAGATTTTTAGCTTATAAGTTTTCTTCGTAGATATGTCACATCATAATCCCTCATCGATGTCGGAATGTTCTTCTTCTTGAGAATTGTTCGTTGTTTATCCTCGATCAAGAACTATTCGCTTAAGAATGCATTACTTTCTGATGTGTTATATGTCGTGCTAATCATTTAATGATCATGTCTTATTTATGCTAGAGCTGTAGCTGAGTAGAAGCAACTCGCTTGCTTCGTTGTCTACATCCTACATATTATATAGGTTTATATAAATTCATTCAACGTTACCTAGCAAAGTAGAAGTGAATCGGATGTAGTAATATAGGTATGCCTTCACTTGGAACATCACTGTTTTTAGAGGATTTTCTCTATTCTCCTTTATTTGATGATATTATTTTTGACTCTCGAATATAATATTGTTGCCGTAACGTTGAATCTCTATTGCTATAATGCTGTAGGATATAACGCAAGTAGCTCTTCGAAATCGGCGTATATCAGCCGATAAGAGAACGTGCCTCATGTTTAGTGGCACTTACAAAGATAGATGACTACCCATTCAGCTATAAAGGCATAATCAAAGCGCCGAATTGCATGAATATTTCAAAAGCGTTCACTAGCAATAACGGTACGAAATTGGCTCAACCATTAAATTTTCGACGCTTATAGTCAGGCCAAAAAAAAACTTCTCTTCCGAAAAATCCGATACAAGCAAATCGCGTGATTGACTGTACAATCTATGGAGAGAGGAGGGGAGGAAAGGGAGGAGGGGGGGGGAGTTGGAGGATGGGTGTTTTAGACATTAAGGAATGATTGAGAATTTATTGTAGCAAGTGATGAATATTGTGATCTATGTGATTTTCCAATATTGACACGTTGGCTCAAAGGGTGCAAATTATGACATATTCAGGTATTTTTTACTATATTAACTAGATTTTCATATCCATAAAAAATTTCACCTATCATTTGTTGTGCATAATATGCTAATTGTGCTACATATTTACGATTACCTACCAACGATCTTGAGATTACTCCTTGAATTGTGGGCGATTTTCCCTCACGTAGATGAAGCTCTCGTTTCCGGTCTAAAAGTCAATAAATGAACAAATGAAAAAAGATGCTCGAATTTTTCGTTGTGATTTCCATCATATCTGGCAATCACAATATGTTGATATTTGTTTCGTGAATAATGAATTATGTGGGTTTTCGATGGAGAAATTTCGCTGGAGAAATTTCGAAGGTTTATGCTCGAATGAATATCCTCATGCTAATATTTTGGCTTTTTTTTTTGGCCATGATGGGCTCATTTCGACAAAGAATTCAATTCCATAGTTCACTTTTTTTTTTGATAGAAACTATATTTGTATTATTTCCTTTTATGTTATCGTTTCTCAACTTTTGCTTAATGTTTGCATTGTTAATAAGCGTTCTCTTATTTCTTGCATTGTTCTCTTTCATTGTTTCGTTGTTCTGGCCAATATTATTTATCAACGCTTTCTTATTCTCTCCATCGTTCCTTATTAGCATTTCCGTGTTCTTTGTGCTCTTCCTTACGACCATTAACTTGTTCTTTGCATTGTTCTTTATCAGTACTTCTCTGTTCTATGTTCTCGCTCTTGCATCGAACAAGAGAATGATTCTATGGAATTCAACGAATACATCACCACAAGTGTCACATATTGCGTTTTTGTGAGCACAAATGTCTCCACGTAGGTTTGATCTTCATTAGTGACTATTCAAAGTGAAATCATCATCTACGAGACGTACCATATAAACGCTTTTATCCATCCACAATATATTTGTTCCTTTTTTTAGTGCTGAAACATGAACAAAAACGCCTAAAATGTAGGCGAGTAGAAAAGATAGGGCAAACTTTCCGCCTAACTCCTCAAATATTCTACGCAAAAAAAGGAAGCTTCGCTTATACGCTATTTCTACCACGATAGCTTCACCTCTAATATTTATACGTCGCCGAAATTTTTCTCACATTTCAATGCAATAGTTTTTCTTTGAATGCAAAAATCCCCTTAAATGGTAAAAAAAGTTTACCAATTTCCCCGTCCAACCACAACAAAACGTTTTATTTCCGCTCTCATAGAGATTTCTATCATTTCAAAATTAAAATATAGACATATATTGATTTAAATTGGCTATCGAATCGAAAAAAAAAACAATTCTTCTTTCATCTATTTAATTTCCGTTTCATGATCTTTTGAATAAAATCAGGAAATGAGTGTAAAATGATGCATATTTAGTGAAGTTTTTCAAAGATAATTCCAATCCATCGATCAAGTATTTCAAATCTTCGGCAAACGTTCTCTATCGCTTCAATGTTTTATTCACCTAAGTGTTCTAGGAGTCTTTCATTCAAGTCTCATAGTTGTTCTAGGAAATAATGCAATAAGTTGTTGCACTCATCTATAAGGCATTTTAAGTCGAGAGTCTTACTTTTAGTTGCATTTTATAGTTGCATCCTTATTGGTGGATGTGGGAAGTTAATGATATGATAATTGCGCCTCCGTCTTTTTTTTTTTTTTGCTTTTCGATTTATTTGATACTGAAATATATATGTAAGATTTATTCGATTTATTCAGTAATCGAACAAAAATAAGAAATAAAGAATCGCAGACTCATTATTCTACTGGATGATTTTCTAGTGGTTTTTCTCTCCTCTTTTTGTCCAAAATTTTTTTCCGGAAATGTTTTGGAATGACGTTTTTGAGTTTATTTTTGCCGCCAAATTTATTTACACCTTATAAAATAACTTCAATAGAACTTCACTTTTCAAGTGACCTGTTTATTCCAAAAAATTTAAGCACATTTTGTGTGATTTCAAAAAAAAAATTTCATTTGTTCAACAGATATAGTGTTAGCGATTGAGGAATAATTGTGCTGCTATGGCTATTGACTTTCAACGAGTAATTTTTGTATTTCTTTTCTAGATTAAGGTCACTTATTTTGGTTAATGCTTCATACTGACATCACCGCATCTAGTAAGCTATAAACTTTGTAACCAGTTCATTCAAGCGACCATAGTGCATCTTATGCTGCAAAAATATTTTCGATTATGGGAATATCGGATGCATATTTAATGGATGCCATCCCGCATAATAGCATGCCGCTATTTCATTTATTGCTTACTTCGATTAATTTTGCTAATACACATAAAGCGGCTTCAAAAATGGCAAAAGTTCACTGAAGCATAAGCCATTATTAATCACTCTAAAGAAATATCAGATAGCATAGTATTATATCTTTGGTAGGATTTTATTTCATTTCCGGCATATATGGGATAATAGAAATCTTTAGTCTCTATACGTGTCAGCATGAAATAAAGAGAGGCTGCTTTTTGAACTATCTTCAAACGACATTTTCATCAGAGGCATCACTAAAGTTAGCTTACTCGTTGCGCATACATGCCTGATGTTTGTCGCTAGAGTTGATGTGATCCTTATTTGGTACATGAGTGCATTGCTTGCTTCGAGCATTAAGCACTCACTAGTTGATCGGAAGAGATCTGAACTCGTTAGAAGCATGCACTAATATGAAGAGAACGGATGCTGAAGATTCACATGTGAATTTCTCACTCAATAAGTATATCTGCCTTAAGGCTGCTTCTACTCGCAGCTATTCTCTAACGTGTTTACTTGAATATCTGCGGTAAAGTTGAGTTCAAAACTTCGTCCTTTTTAGTTCTTTTTTTTTCAACGTTCAATATTTTGCACTTTTACGATGAAATGAGTTTTTTGCACAAATAAATATTATACATTTATTTCATTTTCATTTATTGTATCCTGTCTAAATATGCAGAGTTATCAGCTGTCGAATTGTTTCTCAAATCTAGGTCGATGAAATTGGAAGAGGGAAATATTTTATTGTAAGAATAGATTTTTTCCGATTATTTTTACTTCCGATTTTAGGGAAATTTTTTCAGTTGAAACGTCTTCCAAGTTTTTACTCACAAATAAAGTGTTGAAAGTAACCGTGTAGGCAGGCAAAAGCTTGTCGAGATAAAAGACCTTCATAAATAAATATATGACTATAGGTTATTTAAATGAATGGTCGATTGTGTCATGAATTCGTGCTTGATTGACGATGCTTATGCAGGGGAGAGATTTTGATAGTTGATTAAGCTTTTGAGGATAAGCATCGAGAGGAATTGTTTGCGGCGAATGTGGAATCGCTTTGCAGCATGCATCATTGTGACGTTTATGATTGATATATTCCACTTGTATATACTGCTACTGCTTCTCATTGCCGTTAGCCAAATTTTTTTGCTAAAATAAACTCTATTTTTTATATATTTTTTCCAACCTTGAATCTTAGCTGGAAATATTATAAAGATATGAGAATAATTTATAAAAATGGAGAAGTGATATTTATTCTTCGTTAAACGTTTTGCTTTTCTATTTACTCCATTCACATGTCGTTAAGTTCTCTTGATCAATTTCAATTCTCTATTTAGCTGTGAATATGATTTTATTTATTCCGATTAATTTCATCCATTTATACCAGCTAAGTAAATTAATAGGTCAGGTGAAGTTTTATTGCACTTCTTCATTGTTTTCATTATCCACCCTTAATAATGTCATAAAATTTGTACACGTTTATTGAATTAAACTTCAAGTAGCATCTATGACTGTGGTGATGCGAAAATGCTTTAAACACTAAAGTGATTAACAGATAATTGAAGTATAGATGCCGAGAGAATTATTTCTTAGTTGTTTTGCATTGGATTCGATAGAATGTGGAATATTAGCGTCGAGCATTCATTGTGAATAAAAGTTTTTCTCCGAAATGTTAAACTATATTGGATTTCTTTTATTTATTTATTTATTCGTTTGTCTGTTCATTTGTACATTTGTACGTTTATATATTTAATTATTTATTCACTTATTTATTTATCTATTCATTTATTTATTTATCTGCCAGTAGTTTTATTTTTGATTATTGCTACTTTTGTTCGTTCATTCCACGATTAAATAAATTATTTCCTATGTGCTAGAGTAAATATTCCCAATAATAGGTCTATACAAGTGTATTAGCTTATTGAGAACAGAAATAACCTTTGCCTACAAGCGTTGGGCTTATAATTTTATACATTGATCACTGTGATTTGTTGAGAATTTCCAGTTGAGACCAATTTGGCTACTTTTAAGTTTGCCAGCCTCTAGACACATCGGTTGACTCTTTCGAAGTCGTTCCATGCATGATCTGCTGAGTGATGGGGTTGGGCGATCTTCNTTTTTTGAAAGCCGGAAGCGGAACCCTATCTCTGCACCATTAATAAAAGGTTCTGAGGAAAGAATGTGCGATAATCGGATGCTTTTTTAAAAAGTTTGATAAGATTGTTATTGAGAGATATCGAATGCTATTCAATGGTCATATTTCTTTGATTGAAATGTTTTTGACTATCGCTTCATCAATATTTACTTGTTTCTTTCTTTTATTGCTTTATTTTCTTTTTATTGTTATATATGAAATGTTGGTTTTATTTGACAGTCTCTATATGCATATATATATATATATATATATATATATATATATATATGTATATATGTATACATATACATATATATATATATATATATATATATATATATATATGTGTATACTAGGTGGTATAGATAGATAAGTAGATATAACCAGATGTTTTAAATATCCTCGAGATTTTGGTAGATATCTTTTTTGTTTCAGTTTTATTTTCTAAAATTCTTTCAAGTTAATTGTTCGACGGATTTATTTCATTTTCATCATTTCAGTATTTTCTGCCGAATTCTTAACGATTTATTGCAAAAACACATAGAAATAATGTCACATTATACGTATGTAGAGCTGTTATTTATGATGATATGAACAACTAAAAAAATATTTAAATTATTACTTTCTAGAAATGAACTAAATGTTTTATCTCGTTTATTTATTCCAACATATTATGATATCAGTGTTCATTATTTAAATGCCCATCGATCGCTTAACAATGCTTTATAAGTGTTCGAATAAGAAACGTTGTGTGCTACTTAATGGTTATACAATAGTTGATTCATAAATGAATTCAATTCAGAGGTTGTTGGCGAATCGAGAGAGCGGTTCTCGAGATCGTATAGAGTGGCATTGCATAATCTTATTTAAATTGACGCATACTCAACGACGAGATGTGTCTTTGCTGAGTTTTTGCACTAAATTATGGTCGTTGTGCCTCCGACAAACAGCGCAATGAATAGTACTTCAACGAATTTCAGTGACAACTATGAGGTGAAAGAGGAGCTCGGAAAGTATGTTTTCTCTTCATTTTTAATTTTATATTTCTTTTTACAAAAAAAACTGCATATTATAGAAATGTATATATGTAGTAAACGTATGATATTTGTATATTTCATGGTTGAAATATTATCAAACTATTTTTCGCATCAATATAAAACTCTCTCCTCTATGATTGATGAGAAACTTTTCAAGCAAATTTTCACTTCCTTTCGTAAATGTGCTAACCATTTGTTGGCAATTAAATATTTCACCTTTATTGCACTGATATGATTTCTCAACTATTATAGGAGACGGTATAATCGGTCTAGTTCATTGCCTATTTATTTATGAGTTTTTCTGATAGTTTCCTTCCATATCCGCCCAAAAATTATTTTATCTGCAATTAATCTTTAAATTGATGAAGCAGTACGCATTTACAGAGTAAATGTATAATAAAATATATTTTGAAATGGCTTCATGTGAAGCTTATAGAAATATATAGATGAGGGTAGTATGAAAACTTTGTGCATCAGCTTCGATCACCGATGACTAAGAGTGGAGTGTAATATGAAAATACCTCTGATCACGTCACATACCACAACGCATCAGTGATGCACTTAAAGGGCCTACCACGATAATCAGAGAGTAAACCCTACAAGCAGACTCTGTTCAAATCCCACATTTCTTTTTGTTTTATGCACCTCGTATCCAGAAAATATAGGAAGCGAAACTACAACGCGAAATATCATGTGTATGTGATTCGAAGCAATTTGAAATCTCTTTGCATTGATTAAAATAATACAAATTTTAATGAAGTTTTTTTTTAAAAACTTTTAGCTAGTCGGCTTTTGAGGGAAGATTCTTAAGATGCCTACAACGGTATCTATTATTTCAACTACTATCATCATCATTCTAGCTTATTGATTTCTTGAAATATTTGACTTTACTATTTCTTCACATTTGAAAAGCAGAATTTGTATATCCCCATCCCCCTTCCAAAAAAAAAAATCCTTCCGAAACTAAGAGTATCTAATATTAGAGCTTTATGAGCTCCAATAGAAAATGCTTTCTTTCGTTTGTTTTTTTTTTTCGGACGTAGAATCATATATGAGAGTTTCTTTTTTTTCTTCTTCTTCTTCTTCTAAGTCAGTTGTTGAGAGAGAAGAAAGTCGATAATTTCGTTGATTGTGAAGTGGAAAGAGGCGAAC
Organism: Toxascaris leonina; assembly: GCA_022844705.1. NCBI lineage: Eukaryota > Metazoa > Nematoda > Chromadorea > Rhabditida > Ascarididae > Toxascaris > Toxascaris leonina. The sequence goes on along the minus strand of JAARMF010000941.1, from coordinate 7,308 downwards.
GGAAGTTGATAAAGTCTTTGGGGGCGAATTGTTTGGCGTAAATGAATTTATTGCTCGCTATGAATTGATGCATAAAATTCTTCTTCTTTTTTTTTTGTATACATCGCATTGATTGTTATCACTCAATCGAGTGAAAATGCCATTAATAATATATTCTTCAGAGTCTTTACATTACTTTATTTCATATGGGATATATAAGAAAATTTATTAGCAATATGGAAAGATATAAATAGAGAATTTTGATGTCTAATCGAAATATTTTAGAGGATTTAAGGCTATGAATTAAATTAAATACCTATGTAAGTATAGTGCGTCTGATTCTGCTTTCCTTCACTAATTCATTAGCGCAATTGGGGGCTTCAGATGAATTTTGAGAAACGATCCAGAGGTGCACTGAAAAATAGAAAAAGTACTGACATAACGACTGGTGATTAGTCAAGGAAGAAATGGGTAGGGATACGGCGTACAGTCTTCCAAGTGATGGGGTCAATTTGAACTCATTGGAAAAAAAACATGATGGGATTGTTGCTTTCATCAGGTGATAAGTTGGCGTTTCATGTTATCGTGCATTCAATAATCATGTTCAATAAATAGATTGATGTCTTTTGAACGTCTTTCTGAATGAAGCGATAAGTTATCATTATCACTGTCACAGCTAGTTGATTATTAACTCATTGTTTTCCTCTGAAATTTCGCAAAATTCCATAAACAACATTTCCGATGATTGCAATTGAACAATTGCAATCGAGCGATTTGCATTTATTGCAATTTACAAATAAGTATTATTCGCAATAGATATGATACGAAAAGAGAAATAAATAATTGCAGAGGTGCATTTTCGGTAGTTCGACGATGTGTTCAAAAGCGAACCGGACTTGAATTCGCCGCAAAAATTATCAATACGAAGAAACTTTCTGCACGAGGTACTATATTTTAGAAATATCATTCATTTCGAATGTATTATGTTATAATTCAGTAGACTGATGAGTTTGTCGTATTATCCTCCCCCCTCCCCCTCTCAACAAATTAGTCTAATCCTGATTTTCAGAACATTATCCGAGAAGTTCCAGAAGTGATACTGACATTAGTGTAATCTGAAAGCGTAAATATTATGATAAAATAGAAAATTATATAACTGAATGATCGATCTAATAAGACAACTTCCAGATCCGTAAAAGGAATTCTTTCGAAAAATGTATATTATTTAGAGAATAAAAAATATATTAGAATATATATTAGAACATTAGAACAAAGAATATTAGAATATAGATATCAATGAATAGAATATATATTATTATCGTTTTGAATTCTATTGCGCATTTATTTCTACGAGATAATTATTTTATTTATAGATTTTCAAAAATTGGAACGAGAAGCACGCATTTGCCGAAAGCTTCAACATCCGAATATTGGCAAGTTTTCGAATGAATTTGGACGAATATTTGAAACGATTCTCTTGAGAATTAGAGCATGCAACTTTAACGAAAAATTACTCCTTTGAAACGAATGAGAATTTTTATGGAAATTTGAATAAAGAAATAAAGTCGAAAATCGAACCATTCAAATATGAATAATTATTTTTTTTTGGCATTTTCATTTGAGAGATAATTCGAATCTATTATGCGATATTATTATTTTTTTTTTTTAATTGCTAAGTGAGTAATATTGATTCGATGAAATTGCCTTCATTATAGATAAATGAGATTCAGAGGCGAATGATGATGATTACTTGATATTTCGCTTATTTCCGAACTTTCCCTCTCAAGTGCGCAAATGAAACGTTTCACAAAAATTCGTACTTCTTGAAGCGAGGGAAAAAAAAGAGATCGTTATAGTCAGAAATATAAGGAGTTATGCATTTCTTCCTCTCTCTTCCTCTTTTCCTTCTTGTGTCCGCCCTTCTCACTCAAAAAAAATAGAAGATTTGCCCATAAAATTTCATGACCATTTCAGATTTTCAAATGAAAATATTAGCGTAATTTTGAATAAATCTTCGCTCCTCCAGAATGGTTTGCTCTCGGATCGTTCTCTTTCATTTCTTTTGAAGATCGATACGTTTTTATGGGGGGAATCTGATAAAAAAAAATTTGAACGCTCATTTTATTCTTTATCACCTATCACCGTTTATGATTCTATGAGCATTACTTGAGATTTTCCATCACCTCAATATTTTTAATCCGTCACTTTTCGAGGATTTTTTTTTATCCCTTTGGAATGCAACAACAAATTCCCCTTCTCTCTCCTGCTCCCTAAACTCACTTATTTCCTCTCTCTTTACTTAATCACAGCTTACATTGTTATGGCTAATTCTTTACACGAAAGTAAGATGTTTTAGTGTTAGGAGAATTCGAAATCACAACGGGTTGGATGCATCCACTCAATGAGTGAATAACTCTCTCTTCTTTTTACAACTCACTACTTGTATTAGATCATTATTCATCCTCTTGCACCGTTGTCGAGACTTTGAGTTGTTTAGTCGATATTCGAGGCGCGTAGATAGGATAAAATTTAGTGAAAGATCCAAGCGAAGTAAATGCTAACGAGTGAGCCTCATCTGTTCACAAATACGTCGGGGAAGTCGCTCATAACTGAATACAGAGAGTGGCTGATAGGTTCAGCAGGGAAGCAGAGAAAAAGCATGTATCATTATGCGAATTCCAGATCAATCAACGAGTGGGTTTCTTCCACAACAAATCCATTAATTTCTTTCCTTTTGTAGGGCCTCCTTTCGTTCATTTAGTAGAGAAATAATTTGCTTTCAATCGACCATATTTGAGTGATCTATTCCCGAAGATCTATATGAGATATATCAGCAGAGAAGTTCAATGGATAAGAGTTCCGTTGTTTTAGTGCGGCTTCATGACAGTATTCAAGAAGAGGCGTTCCATTACCTCGTTTTCGACCTGTAAGTTTATTCGTTATGCAGTGATGTTTTATGAAGTGAGGTTTGTCTCTAGATAGTTCTCTCCTCTTTGGAGGAGGAATTACACATATATGATCGCTCCTTCTTTGTGAAAATGATGAATGATTTTTTAAGGCATATAGACCTTTGCACTTTTATGTTAACAACTGGGTTTTATAGTCGCCTTACCCCTTAAAAGAGGTAAACATTTCGAGATCGGCATTAGTCGGTCCTTCGTGAAGGGAGGGGGGTTACAAGGGCTATCTGCTAGAAATACAAATTTTTTGCATTTTTTTTCAATGCTTGTATTACATAGTTTTTAGATAAATGATCATGTAGAGGAGTTACATTGTTGCAAGAAAAAAATCCATTATTGGTGCATTTTCTGAACAATCAAAACGTTAGAATTTGTTACCTCTCAGATGTTACAATGATTTATTAGCCATTTGAGGCATTTCGTGTAGTGGATGACAGTTCATCCGCATTTTCATCTTTTTTTCTCGCCAATTATTTTCATTTATAAAAATGAATTTATGATCATTTGAATATGATATAATTATGTTGTAAATAATATTTGTATTCAAGCGTTAATTCTTTCAATGATCGCTGTTAATTATAGAGTCACCGGTGGTGAACTGTTTGAGGATATCGTTGCGAGGGAGTTTTATAGCGAAGCGGATGCGAGGTAACTTTCTGAAATATCTTTTCAAATGTGGAAATTTGAAATAAAGCAAACAAACAAATAACAAATTCACATATATTCAACAATAAAACTGCAATTTTCGTTGAAAAGGAAAGAAATATTTTTGAATGTTCTGCTGAATAGAAAATGAAATTCTAACTTCCCATTTCAATTATTTGTCGGTATTTTTCGACGGAATTCCCATTTCTTTTAAAATTTTCTCACGGATTTTTGAAATAAAAACTGGCCGTAACAATAGTTATACTTGGAAAAAAGCGCCGAATTTATTTCTTTTCGTTTGGATTATTTTATGGATTTTTCATCCCTAAATTGGGATAAAAGCTATTGGATTGAGAAATATTTATCAATTTTTAGTTGATAAAGTGATAAAAATATTGTAGCACTAATTTTATTATCTTCAAGAGCATTGAAAATCGTTCATATGAGATACTATAAGTGTCTTCTTATCCCAGCTGCCAGTCCGTTCTCTCCCC
>JAARMF010000940.1:38531-50353 GCA_022844705.1 Toxascaris leonina | reverse complement strand
TATTTATTTATTTATTTATTTATTTATTTAACGTCCAATCATGGTAGTTTTTTTACGACAACCATAAAATTACGATAACCATTGAAGCTGTTACATTCAATTAAAGCTAACAAAACCGATGGATAGTATGTTAAACAGCAATTGAAATATTATTTCAGTGCTCCTTTGCTAGCTTCTTTAATTTGTTCGCTTAGGTGCTCTCATGCTATCACCTGTTCTAGGCTTATATGAACAATCGAAGGGCTTTTTATGAATCTATTAGCTTGCATTAGGTTTGCTTATAGTACATATAGCGTTCGTTGCTTGTTGTTCTTAACAGTTCATTGAGCAACAATCAGTGATGATCTCATTGGATTCGCCTTTATTTTGAGCGAAGATTATGTGATCGCTGAATAAGCTCAACAAAAGTTTGCAATATATACTCAATACGCTTCATTGAAGATCATTCTATTAGTTTCTCATATTTTGGCATCACATAACCATCCATTTATGTGATCTTTGAATAAGCTGAACAAAAGTTTCCACACTCAATACGCTTCATTAAGGATCATTCTATTAATTTCCCATATTTTAACATCAAATAACCATCCGTTTCCTTCAATTAAATTTGCATCGGAAAGAATCGTCTCTATTTATATCCGTAATAAAAAGTGCATATGGCATTAAGGATATAGATAGATATCACCATAACAAGTACATAAATATAAACTTATTTATAGATAAAAAATACATGTTCATGTGGAAATAACATCAACAAGAAATTATGAATGAATGAATAAGCTTCATTGGTGTATAAAAGTTGAGGGATATACGTAATGTTTAGCAGATATATCTCGTACTTGGTGGAATAAATGTAGAAGTAATTCAGAGCTTGAATAAATTGAGACTCTTATCAAATACCCGAAATATTTTCAGGCTCGGGAATGTTTCGAACAACGTTCCTCCCGATAAGAATGCCTCCAAACTGAAAGCTATTGAAGAGATTATTTGTTGAGCACGTTTCATCATTCAAATGCTAGGGATGAATTCATCGTCTTCCTTTCTCAACGAACTAAAAAATGATTTTGAATGATATACTCGAAAATAATTTAATAATTTTATAGCGAAGGATCGAATCGAAATTCATGACATTTTGATGTTTTGAGAATGAAACGATGGAAACTTTCAACCGAATGTGACAATCGAGAGGAACCGATTCGTGGGACGAGAGCTCAGCTTTTAATAGAGAGATGAAAACTCAATAAAATATTGTTGTGGCGTTTTGATTATCCGAATATATATGACGAAATGTGCGAATCATACACTTACATGCGATATTATAAAATTGTTCGATAATAAACTATATATGACATGAGGTATTCTTCGAGATATCTATACCTTAACGTTGGCATAGTACAATTCTGTACTCGTTATGCCTCCTGCACAATTTCTGGGCAATGCAAGTTCCAGTGTATATTGGGATAGAGTCATTAATCCCAACATTACTGGATTATAGAGCAGATCCGTCTAATCTCAAGCGAGCATGTGCTTCAAATTCCCATGAAAATAAAATATGCTTAAATGTCGTGATCTCGATCATTGACAGCGAGAAAATAAAAAAAAGGATATATAAATGTCAAGCAATTTTCGCCTCATCAGTAAATAACTTCCGTTTATTAGAGATTGTTGGAAACGTCGTTTATCAGTTACATATGGAAGTATAGATCAAGCAAAGAAGTGTTGCTGAAATGCTTTCTTGAGTAAATGTCACTGACCTTTTCATAGTCGCACGAAAGGGATTCCCTTGTCATCATGTGATTGAACGATTTCGAAGGAAACGTTCAGTTTTTTCGATAAAGAACCGAATATCCAAAAAGCTTTCAATTTATTCCAGTAATTTTTGAGCAGTGCCTTTATGCTTGCCAAAAACTTCCCAATTCTACATCCGGGAAAGAATTACCCTTAAACAGCAAGCATAACAGTAACGGAAATGAGAATCTATGAAGGGTCAGCACTTGAGAATGCTGAACATTGTCAGTAGGGGAATGCAAACCGTACTGGGCAAATGCCTTCTCTGTTTCGGCAAATGATCAGTACCACGTATTAGTAAAGCCAACTTATCAATATTTTCCATGTGCTGGTGTACTCATACTTTCCTCCGAAACGACACAATACTGTACCTATACTGTTCTTTTCCATGGACCGTGTAAGCCATGATTATATTGAACTTATATATTATATTTGAGGTTCCAGAATTGGTGCAATATTTTTGCAGAGTACTTTGGCGCAAAAAACTTCAGCAGTTATAGCTGTGCTGTACCATCAGTGCCTAGGCTTCTTCAAATATGCATAATATACTGAAAAAAATTTATTATATAATTTAAGTACAGTTCATTCAGATGATCTTTACGTTTCTCTTTAATTCGAGTCTTCAAGAAGTAATTCGACAATATCGTTCCTCAGTACCGAAGTAGCGCTCCACGGAGCAGCTCCAGCGACCATTCTCGAGCAATACAAAATCCACGACTGTCTTCATATGCATCATTCCATAGTTAGCTGTAGTTTCTTGAACTCCTTTATGAGCTCCACCAATTCGACGACTTCTTCATAGCATCCAGATGTTTCGACGTTGTTTGCCAGCATCAATTATACTATATGAGTTATGCAATTCAATGTTTTCGGAAATCACATATAAGCATACTCAGCGTTAATATTTACCTATTTTGATATCATCAGGTTGCGATGTACCGCCACCTGACCTGCCAGATTGACTCTCATTTTCATCATTTCCACTAGTCACATCATTTCCACTTGGGATTCACATATCCCTCCTANCATTTTCATCATTTCCACTAGTCACAGTTGTTCCCTTCTTGGGATTCACATATCCCTCCTAGGCATTTTTCATTCAATAAGTCTACAGTGACCGATATAACAGTGGACGTTTTTATGTCTGCAACGATCATTCGTTTCATCATTTTCACCCTTATAAAAGATATCAAGGACGTTCTCGAGATCTCAGGATAGCGAGTCGCCGACGCAGCACTGCTAAATTGTTGCGAACGTCGTGCCTGACGAAGAAGCATATGAGCCCAGGTCGCGTTCGAGCATTTTCACCAGCATTTATGTTTTTAAAAACGTGGAGTTAACTTCCCGAACATTTTGAACATTTCAAGCCTGCTTAAATTATTTCATAAAACAATCGTATCAAATGTGATAGGTGGCAATTTGTACTCTTCTATTGCAGAATTTTAGAGTCACTAATTCCGAAATGAACTGACGATTAAAGCAGAACGGCACTAAAAGCACAACAAATACACAAGGGAAATAAAAACTAGACATAAAGGCTATTTACCCGAACAACTTTCTCAAATACAGTCACTTCCGCTCGTCTCTTATCCACTTGAAATTTTAATTAGCTCTATTCAACAATGAAAAATTAGCAACTTAAAGCTGAAAATTCGTCAAGCTAACAACATCGAACAAGCTAGCAGCTATTCTTCTCTTCGGTTAACAACCACATATTAATCGAGAAATTCATTACAATGTGTGAAAAAAAAAATTATTATTATATAGAGCTCAATGACTCAAACACGGAAATGGACAAATATTTACGACTCTTGTACAGCGAAGTTTTTCTTCCGCTAAGAGAAAAATAGTGCAAAAATTCAAAGCGAATATATTCAATATAATAGATGAGTCATAAAAACAAATCAAATACTCCCATGAGTGGAGTGATGCATTTGCAGATATCGATGAACGATTCACTTCCTGAATTTGAACAAAAAAAAAACGCTCCTGCTGTTTCAAATATCAATTTGGAGAAACGGATCAAGGATCAAGAACTAAAATTTCAAATCTAAACTGTTAAGCTGCAATAAAGTCCCATTCCGAATTCGGGGAAAAGGGGTAAAAACGCTTCGATACACCTACTCCTGGAAGATTATATGACTTTGTTGCAATCTGTACCAAATACTTGCTTCAATACTCTTCCTGTACTACTGTTCAAAAATCATCTACACTATGTTTGAACTGTACTTGTGGCCGCAGATTTCCTACAGCATTTTATTATGTTTAGTATAGATGTACATATTATAGCAATTCAGTGCTTCTTAATGTAATAGCATTCTTTCTTGTACTACGAAGTTAGCATCGCAAAAATAGGTGATCACCAAACAAACGACTGAATCATTTTTCAATTTTTTGCATTTTCCAAAACTCCGCGATGAAAAGGAACGGATTTTTGCCCGTGTCTACCCACGGGAAAGGATTCTCCCATCAATATTGATAAAGCTTCGTTTCGTCGTCTATATCAACATTCACAAAATTCTGTTGCTTTTTTTTTCATGCAACTAAAACAGCCATTCCTAAAATGTGCATTCATCGATGCGATAATCGGAAGTAGTCAAGATAGCGCTCAGTGGCACGAAAATAATTCAACAAATACGAACAAATGGTGTTAGTAGAATGATTTTGAAATATAAGCATTAGCGAAGAGTGTGAGAAAGAAGTTGCCCAACCGATCGAAAATGGCAAATAAAAAGTGACAAAAAATATTCACTTTGAAGTTTCGCATGCTCGATTTTCGCATAGAAGAATGTTGAAGAATTATTTATAGGCAAGATGATGTTTTTCGCATGATTGGCGTTACTCGTTGTTTGACTCCATAAGAAAACTACAATGAAATTCGTTGCAATTTAAACGCTCATAACAATAGCAAAAGATGAAGACATCGTGAAATCTTCGACGGAGGATTTTTCCCGCATTACTGCATCATTGGCCTATAGATATTAACTCTCATTAGTACAAAGCGAGGAAAGGGAGGGGGTGGTGGGTGGAGGGGGGGGGGGAGGAAGATGCTGAACAACATGTCGAATGCTATAATATTAGATGGAGCGAAAGAGATTGAAGAGGATAAAAGCTTGCCGAATTTTTCTGAATCTTTCAAACTCTAAGTAATGAATTTGTTTTTCAGTAATCGGAAGTGAAGACGCTGCACCTAGCGAGATCTGAACCAGATAAACGACAATAAAGTCGGCTCAATTCGAACATTGATTATAAATATATTTATTATCCCCAAATTGGTTATTCCACCGCACTCTGATTATGGATTGCCATCTTACTAGAGTAAAACTCAGGATCAATTTAAAGGAGCAAGAAAGGATTTACAATGAAGTAACCTATCGCGATAGACGAAAGCCCTTCTCAAGAGATCTTCTCTTGTAAATTATTACATCCAACGACTAAGGTATTTCCGGAATTAATACTGACGAAAATTGTAGCCGAATCCTTAGTAAGTACAACATTGGCAAAGTTGTTGCTATAATCAAACTTGTTAAAAGCTTCAAGTAATGTCTCAGCTAAAAAAAAATGCTTGTGTTTCTCGCAAAGAAGATGAGCAATATCTGTACTAGAAAATGAAGGATTGGAATTGGAATATGAGATTCAAGCGCAAAGTAATAAGAAGAAATGTCATGAAGGACTACGAATATCAAAAAGGAAATGTTTGAGGAGGCAGCACAACATGAAGCTGATTTGAGAAAAGCTTGAAAGTAAATAAATTTATATTTTAGCATGATCAAGAAGCTGTTTTTTTTTGCAATGCAAGCCTTGGAACAGNNNTGGAACAGCCAATCGAAACAGATAGGAAATACTTTCAGGCACTGTCAAAGGTGCCCACTTAACCACCACATCTTTTTTGCCGAACATTGCATCACATAACATCGGCGAGGCACAGTACAGGATGATGTTGAGGAAGACTGCAAGATTGGATGAACTATTTACGGTGGAAACTTTAAGCAGAGTTGAAGAGCTTTCGAAGGCACTGAGTCCTGAGTTTATCTGCTATTTGCAGTAACGAAAGATACTGACGTGGATGGAAAAAAACAGATCAGTGGTGATTTTTCAAGAAAAATCAAGTCGAATACACTGTCGTCCCAAACTGAATGAAACTCAACAAATCGGCACCAATCTACGGTGATTCGACAGATCTTCAGGGCGGATACTGCTGCCACAAATTTCTAAGATCTCCATACGAGTATCCTATGCTCGAATATGTGCTAGTACAAATTCAGAAAAAGACCAAAAAAAAGAGAAATTTTGAGAAAAGAAGCGGCATTTTTCAGAAAATATTTCTCCCCACTTCCGTACTACTGGTCACATTTTTGCAGCAGCAGACTTGATCTAGCGATGTCCGGTGGAATATAAGAAATAGAAAATTCCTCTTTTGTACAATCTTCGGTCATTTTAAGGAAAGAAAATTCGAATAAGCATGACGTCATGCTACAGATATTAAGGAATCGATCTGAATTTTTTAAAGGATTTAATAGATTGAAGTCACTCTGCTGCGATAAGCCGATGAAAATTTTCTGCAAAAACCTCTGCATGCTAATTTTAAGATATACTAGAAAATGTGAGCTTGAAAGAAGAATTTCCTATTTACGGTGAGGTATTTTCAAATACTATTGCTTGCCAACGATGTAGTGATAATCGCAGAAATCCCTACAGACGTCGAAGAATTTGTTCAATGAAATCAACAATAATACGGAGGCATTCAGATTATAAATTCAAAGCTGTAAGGCATAGTGTAATCCACGATGGGCTCGATGCGAAGCTTAAACATCAAGAGGTCAAACTTGTAGAGGTCGGCATTCCTGAGGTTCCTTGCTGAGGTAGGCGATACAAAGGTCGCTATAAAATTGAGACAAAGAAGAAGGAAAACGGAGTGGACAACCATAATATGGGCCTCTGTGATATCTTCACGGAAAGGAGTACATCACCGTCTATAAAAGAACAGCCCTTCGACAGTAATTCCCTTCTAGTATCGTTATCCACTTGTGAAACGCCGATTATAAAGCTTAACCTATAATGCTTAACGTGTCATAAAATAGCTCATATTAAGCACCAGCAAATTCCGGCATATCCACAATGAGGAGCAATGATCTCTTTGTGACATAAAGGACATTTCTGGAATAATGTAGTTGAGGAAGTACAAATGAAGTGGTTATACAGCAAACTATGAACAACAGTCGTTGAATGAAGTGAATTGTGAATGGTATCAACGAAATATTTGATGGAAATCGAGAAGACTAACGGCCTTCTCGATTTCCGTAAGAATTTCCATAAGAAGCGAGCCATAAGATGAATGCGCTGAAGTGAAATCATATAGATGCACAAAAGCATCGGATGAAGATAAATGAAAGAATGGTCATCAATTTGCATTGAAGTGGAAAAAAAACGAGTTGATTAAATTACGTATGCCGAAAATATCTGAAACGAATAAATATTATTGGTGAATTAGTTCTCGGATGAGATGAGATATTTCTTCCTCTCGAATATAAACACTTCCACATAGCTGATATTATTCGTGAAGCTTCAAATATAACAAATTTAAAAGGAGCTGAAAAACATAAGCACTCTTATAGTGCAATAGATGAAAATCATAGATATCCGTCCAATGAATATCTATCAAAAAACAATGCCGCATTTTTTAAATTCTATATAAATGAGGTGTATTTCAGGAAACGTTTAGCGTATTCTTCAAAAATCGAATTTTTCTAGATCAGGGAAACATCATTTGAGCGGAAAATTAGAGTGGCTATTAGTGATCAAAATTAGAGTGGCTATTAGTGGTCAAAGGTCATAGGTCATTCAGGTATTTCGGCAGCATTTCTTTACGAAATATTTTTTGCTCTACATCAGTTTGTTCTCGATAGCGTCTGAATATTTCATGTGACTTTTCAAATAACTTTATGCACTAAGATTTATGTAGAATCAATGGCTTTCACAACCACGGCACGTTTCTAATGACATGGCAAGGTGTATGGTCGTGACCCCTGACCTTCAATTTCTGGCCACTTTACAAACTCAAAGATGTTATTGTGCCGACTGCAATGAAATATTAAGTTGATTGCAATTCGTTTTACGCAAAATTTGCGCGAATACAAAAAGACAATGTGCTACGCAATGGTCATTTTCGCCCTTTTATAGAATATTTAGCCATCGGTCAGCTGCCCTAAAAAAAATTGTAATTTCTCGTAAAATGAGCGCCAGCGGATTTCCGTAGTTATTTGTTAATCACAGTGAAATTGAATGAAGAGATAGGTCATAGGTCATTTAGGTAATTTGTCACTAAATCATCACTGCTTTGGTGTACTTGTAGGCTGAACGATGACTAAACGACTCGAAATAATCAAATAGCTAAGGGTTTGCTGCAATCTTTCCTCTTTTCTCCTCCACCACCATCACCTCCTCCTCCTGTTCCTCTTCCTAACCTCTGCCTCTCGTGCTGACGTCTGTTAATTGATAAGATTGATTCTGAAGTACTTCTTCTCAATTTCTTCAATAGATCATCGAAATTTCCTGTTTTCTCTAAGAATCCCTAAAGTTCCTTTAATCAATAAATATTCTTTGTCATCTTAAACCATGAACGTGTGCCACAGCAATATGCGCTCTCACAATTTCGCTCATCAAAGGAGTTCAATTTCATTAATCGCCCTATACATAATAATGCATTCGTATTTTGTCTTATGCGAGTGCTGCAGGAAATTTTTGTGAAAAGGATCATTTCTACGAGTCGACGGATTACGAATAGAGGCGAAACTTTGATTACGTCTATGCGCCTACAGCTCGTTTCGATATCGACTGATCATACTGAGAATTCTTTCATGAAATTATTCTACGCCATCCATCTTTCCAGCAGATTTTATAATTCTAGCTCGAGCTGAAGCATATTTATGCGGCAATAATCATATGCTTTATAGATATACGAAAGACAGAAGTCGATAGCTCGAGCCACCGAACATGCGAGATTGAGCTCCACCTGAGGAGCTCAATCTTCCTATTGAAAGGAGATGCGCTGATAGGACGATTGCAACGCTCATACTCAGGTCTCAAAGTTGCGATCGCTATGACCTTAGGAAAAAGTCTCGAGGGCTTTCTTTCGATCTTCAAAACCAAGGAACGAAAGACGGATGTCGACATGATCAATCAATAAAGCATTATACATTAGAAAAAATAGCTCCATTAAAATGTATTACTCAGATTGTTGTATTTAACACATCTTTGAATTGTTTAAGACTTTACAATATGCAATATACTCAAGTCAAATCTTCATTATCATCTTGATTTCGTTGAGGAAATTACGCCATATTATGCAAAAATTATGCAGTTTTCTTTATAATATTGCAATAAATATAGCATTGAAACTGTTGTCATAATTCGCATATAGTCAGCTTTATTTAGCCAATTCTTTGCATAAAATTCATTCATGAATAGAGTGATGCTAAAATAAGCTTGAATGAAAAGCTCAAAATACAATGCGAAATGATCTATAAAATTCGTCAGATGTTTTAGATGAAAGGGATCGTTGTTATAAAGCTATTAATATTTCTATAATTAAAAATGATTTTTTTGCGCTTCATCGATTTTTGATATATAACAAAGATATTAGCTTGATTAGCTTAATTACTTTCACACACATATGCACAAATATATGTATGCATACCTAACAACAACAACAATATAGATATATTTGGTGATCTTTGATGCTTGTTCTGAACTTATTTCCACACCATACTTCCTATTCATATCGCATAAACAAAATTCTGCACGAAATCTTTTTTGCAGCAAAACATTTTTGATTATCTATGAGATATGAGTGCAGAGTTTTTTGGGAATTTGCTCTCCAGTTTGGGAAGTTTTTTGTGCTCCCCAGATTTTTGGTGAAATCATTCGCTACACTGTCCCTGTCTCTCTTTCCCCTCTCTCCCCCCCCCCCCCCCTCCCCTCCCCCCTAGGGCAATAAAATAAATGAAGTAGGGTAACTTGGGCAATAGGAGGATTACAAGCGTTGAGGAAATAGTCATTCACTAATATAGACTCGATCTTCTAGTGCTCATAATTTAAGTGTAAATGGACAGGTGAAGCTGAAACTAATTGATCACATGTAAGCGCGTGAACTTTGGCCCCACATCGTCGTATACGTTTCAGTTGAAACTTTGCAAAAGCATATCAAAAAACGACCTTGCATGAATATTTTACGCAATAAAAAATGATGAGAAAATATTCAAATATCCAACCCATCGATTACTATTCAGTTTCATGGAAAATATTTATACGGATACGTTACCTGATGAATTTTTCCGGCACAATTTTCCTGTCAGATGTTTTCCGGAATACTTTTCCTGTAGAGCTTGTCCGGAATGGATTCACTATCTATAAATCTATTTGCAAAAATCTAATCCTCAAAGAATGATCGATCGGATTTCGACAGCAGTTTTTTTTCTGACATCACTTTCGTTATTAGGGGAATTGATCTCAGCTAATCGCTAGCTCTTTTTAAGCTTCAAGAATCACGTATTCAAATTTCATAATTCAAGCTCGAAAATTTCAGAAATTTATGAGAGCAAAGCGGAAGACATATTGAGATATATAAATATATAAATATATAAATATAAATATAAATATAAACATATATATATATATATATATATCGATTCATATTGATACTCTATTGTTGTGCAAATATTTTCCAAGACAGCGATCTTTAGGTATTCAGCGAATAAACATTGGATAAGAAGCCCAGGAACAATTGGCAATGCACCCGAGGTAGTTGAACAATAATTGAAAAAAAAGAAATGCTTCTCGAGGTTGACTTTGCTTAATTAGCTAATAGCTGCGTATAGCTTCCTCTTTCTTTGCAATTCGTCTCCCAATAGAGAGGTTTTATTTATTTCAAAAGAGATCAACATTATATAGAAATAATTTTTAATTATTTAAGATGTCAATAACGATATTTATATTGTAGTTTCAATTGAAAAATTTCAATTAAATCAATTCGTAGATTATTGTTCAATAACAAATTGTGCGATAGCTTGTTGGATTGTTCGCAATTTGTTTCCATATTTCTATGCGAAAATATCGAATAACTTCCGCTTAAGGCTAAAATCTTTGTCTTTCTCTTTCTCTTCCTCATCCCCCCTTCGCCTCCTTCTTGCCCTCCTCTTCCTCTTTTTCTTCCTCGTTCTCTTTCTCTTTCTTTTTCTCTTCCTCTTTCCCCTCCCCTTCCTCTTCCTTTTCCTCTTTCTGCTCCTCTTTCTCTTTCTGTTCCTCTTCCTCTTTCTGTTTCTGTCCCTGTTTCTCTTTCGCTTTCTCTTCCTCTTACTCTCACTCCTCTTCTTTCTTTTCCTATTCCTTTCCCTCTTCCTCTCCTTTCTCGCTTTTCTTCTTTTATAATCAAACATCTTGCGATATGTCGCTCTAAGAAATCTCAACCCAATATTGATCTATTCAATGGGGCATTTGTTTGCTTCGATTGAAAGCATATAAGTACATGAGATTGCGGTTGCATAAAATTGTTTAATGTTTATTTGCAGCATTTTATTCGATAATTGGTCCCACGCGATGTACTATGACGTCGAGACATTTGTTGATCTGTTAGGAATATAGGTTTCATTCTTATCATCTATAAATATCATTAATTCATTCAAAATCTGAATAGAATTCTTCCAAATACAAGTTATCTATTAATCATCATTCCCATATCATCTAACAATAAAGCTTGATTCTGATAGCAAGAGCGCAATTAAGCATATCTCAACCGTATAGTCAAATGATTAATATTGTTATCGAGAAGCTCATCACTTGCAGTATTGAAATTATTTCTTAGCCATGCATGCTGATCAGAATTCCTTACAATAATCAGCAGAAAAAAAAACAACAGATAAGGAGGGCATTCAAATATTTTGTGGCTATTTTAGCGAATTTTCAACGATAATTTTATCAATTGAATTTAAAAAAAAACATTCTCTAACACTTTAATAAGATCATTATTGGAATATATA
>JAARMF010000940.1:0-26315 GCA_022844705.1 Toxascaris leonina | reverse complement strand
GGGGGAGAGGTACTTTCAATGTCTTTGTTTTTTGTAGCATTACAAAATTTATAAGCAAAAAAGAAGACTCTTTATGTGTCAGTAATCCTTTCATCCAGTAATCCTCACTTAAAAACTGTACATGCAGAGCATTATCTTAGATTTTAATAGTATAGGATGATTGGAGAGTACAAAATCGTTGTAAGTTTATAAAATATGAGTGAAAAATGGGAACAGTGGAAATCGTCTAATTCGTGTGTATGCTGGTAAACGCAGACTGAAATCCACCAGTCAACTATCCAAGCAATCAATAAATCAATAATTCAATAAACCAATAAATCAATAAATCAATAAGTCACTCATTCAATCAGCCACCCACTCAATCAATAAATCAATTAACGAGCCAAGCATTCATATGCCGAATCATCCCTTTCAAACGATTAATTGGCCGTTCACTAAACGCATCAATTTAAGAGTTTATTTCCATAGACTGAATTCCATAGCATTATACCAATGTCTGATATAGCATTCGAATGAGCTCTTGAACTTTCGATGAAGAATTGCAAACGATATCCCTCCCCTTCCCCCCCCCCCCCCCCCCCCCCCCCCCCCCTCCAAATATTTCTGAGAAGGCGCCAAGCAACGACTTGAGGTAGAGATGGGAGTTCCTCTCTACCTCAGGTCACCTGAGGTAGAGGTGAGCTCTCATCAACTCAAGTTACCTGAGGTAGAGATAATGACAGCAGTCGATTTTATTCAAATCTTATTAAATTTTAAAGCAATATATAGCTCATGATCAATAAATTTAACAATTCCTTACTGGGGCATTTAGCATAGTTTTAGCAATGATTAAGTGAGCTGTTAGCATTTAGAAAAAAAAGATAATACACTTGTACGCCGGTGGATTGTCTCTTTCGGAGAGTAATTAAGCGAAGGACAAAAGACTTCGCAAGTGAAATCTGAAATATTTCGAGGACGGAATATTTTCTTTCATAGACGAAAATTGTTTATTGTTCTTTGAATTGATTTTTTAAATATTTATTCACAAAATTTACTTTATGAATGCGAATTTCTTTCGATTCAAATTATCATTGAATAGAGGATGTCGAACAATAGAAGTATTAATTTCATTTGAGTGGAATTTAGCCAATAGACGCGCCCATAACCCGCCTTTATTTAAAGTTCGTTATAAAATTAGAACAATGTTTGTTAATTAACTAAATGCAACAAATTAATTAATTAATTAATCAATAAAATAAATAAATAAATAAATAAAAGCACAGTATGATAAGTGCAGAGAAGCAATGACCTAATAGAAGCGCTCATGGTAGTAATCAACTATTGGAATAGTAACACAAGATATTGGACGAAAGAAAATGAAGGAAATGGATAATTAAATAAATTAAAATGAGAGTTTTTATAAACGAAGAACTCATTATAGGTGAGTAAAATGTGACAAATTTATGACGAAGTCATGCACTACCTCCTTCAATACATTTCTTTCACATGCTTTGATGAGGTAACGAACTTTAATATCTTCTTCAATACAAACGTTACGCTGCAATCGCCGATGCCATCTAGAAGATGGGATACTACTGATTAACTATTTGAGAATCAAAGAAATATTGAGGCATATGATATGGAATACTCAAAAAATTAGCTCTAAGATGCTTTTCCACTGCTTTTTACCATCTTTTCATAACTTTGCAGAAAGATTTTCACTTCATTCTTTTACCAATAATGAGCCTAAAAATATTACTTCAGAAGATCCATGAAAATATACTTTGCATTTTCCTCATCATCTTGCTTTCGTTTCCTTATGTCGATCCATCGATATATATGGTGTAGAGCTAATAATGTCGATACTAAGCTAACAATCATCAAATTAGCTCTCTAAACGATCTTAGCTAAATACAAATGAATCTTTAAAGTATATAATCGAATAAAAAAAATTCAACTAAAGAGTATGTCGTTTAGAATTTCGTTATATTTAATTAAGTAGATTCAGCACATTATACGATTATTGATGTTATATGTTGTATCATTGATAAGTTTAGCATTTACGTAAATGCATCACGTCAATCTATATTTTAATGTTGGAGAAACCTCTTTCAGCTACTTAACGAGAAAATATTCAGAAAAAAATTTTTTCACGTATCCTAATTTAGTTCTATGTAAAAATTTAATTTTATGTAAAATTTATGAGAAAAATTATTAGCTGAAATAAATTTTTCAACGGTTATTTTAAGTAGAAATTTTATAAATATAAAAATATAAAAATTTTCAGAAATATCCTAATTATCTCGAAGAGAGTGAGGCAATTCAGATAAGGTTGGAAGAAATTTGTAAACAATAAGAAATCCATCGAAAATCTCAATATTCCTTCAGATTATATAATTTTTCAACCACCCATCCAATTATTTTTATTTCCACTTATACAGGTGAAGATGATGGCTCATTGTCCTTTCTCCATTCCTTTCTCATTCCTTTCCCTCCTTCTTCTCTGGTATGCTGCATTCCTCGCTCCTAACCTTCATCCTCTTACCCCTTTGTAATGCCGCAATTTCCGATGTCTCTTCTCTTCTCTCGGTAGACATTCTTTATGCAGAACGAAAATTGAATAGCTCATAAGTGATAGATAGTATTCGGCACAGAAAGCCGTTAATATCATTTTGTTTTTTAGTCGAATTTATTGAATATATCAAATTCAACGTTAATTTTTACTAATTTACTAACTTTTACAAAATTCATTAATTTTTAAAATATTTATTAGTTTTTACATTAATAATTTACAAAAAAACTTTTTTATAGTGTTTCGAGTGAATAATTCGAAATGCACTAATTAAATTGCCGCTATCGCTTATTACTCTCACTATTTCAATTACTTTGCAGCTAAAATCAAATTTAATCGATCCATATATAGTTCGGAATTTTTTTTTTAAAATTCCAAAATGATTTATGACTTGAGATTCTCTAATAATGATCATTACGTATGATTTCTATACGATTCGATTAACGAGTTTTTAATTAATAATTGATAAATAGCGTTATTGATTTCAAATAATTGATTAAATTTATTCATAATTTGTTGAGAGCGCAAAACAGATAATTAAACTTTAGCAACGTCTAATCATGCTATTATCGCAATATGTTGTCTTCAGTGATGATATCATTCGTTAATCATCTATCATGCTATCGGTGGTTTCGGCATCAGGGTGTAATGACCTTGGCGTTGGGAGAGGGAAGGGAGGAAGGGAGGGGAGAGGGGAGGCGGGATGGGGGGATGGGGAGGGGAGGGGATGAAGGGACGAGAAGATGGAAGCGACGAGATGGAATGTGAGCTCAACTTCTGAACTTCGAGAGTTCTCCGAAAGATGCAGATCTCCATAATGGCGAAATTTCGCAATTACTCAACAATTTCTCATTCAAAACCGATCATATTCGCTTCCAAAAACAAAAAAAGTCGTCCAAATGTTCCCATGTTAACTATTCTTAGCACTAGCAGGCATATGTTAAAATAAGAAAACATGCGTTAAATTCACAGAACATGTGTTAAATTAGCAAATCGCTGTTATATCAACAAACCACGTGTTAAATTATCAAAACATATGTTAGGCTAACAAAAAATATGATGAATTAATAAAACAAATGTTAGATTAACAAAACGTGTTTTAAAATATCAAAAAAAATGTGTTAAAATAACATCTTGCATATTAAAATTAACAGTTAATGTGTTAAACTCAACTCAATTGAGCGTATATTTTATTGATCCACTAATAATATAATTTAAACAAAAATTCATCATAATTAGTGCAAAGAGAGATGCAAATCGAACACAACGAATATAAATTCTTTGAGTCGAATTGTTACAATCATCACATCGAGACAGTAATTAGCACAATGAGATAAATATTGTAGCAGAAAAAAATGCCATTTGAAGCTGTGTAATAGGTTTGTTAGTGTTTCGAGTAAATCACAATGGGGTTATAAAGTGAATCATCAGAAATATTATCGCCGGAAATCAAAAGACTTAGGGAAATGCTGTCATCGAAATTTTGAAGTCTCTAAAAATGTCCCTGTAGAAATTTTGAGAGCTCCCAAATGTGGTCGTGAAAAAAAAAAGGCTTTGAAAATGCCGTTATCGGCTCCCAAGAGGCTCCGAAAACGTCGTCATCGAAACTCAAAAAACTCAGAAAATTTTATCGCTTAAACTCAGCGAGTGCCTAAAATGTTGCATTAAAAACTCTTAACATTTCAGCGTTTTGTGACATATATGCTAGGCTCATCTTTTGCTGCAACTGGAATACGAATTGAAGAGATAATAAAAATTAACTGTATGATTTAAAACATTGTGTTTTTATTCTCTTCGGCCCTTTTAATAGTAAAAATTCAACAGAGTACAGCACAACAGATTGTCCATGGTGCTCGGGAAGCATACAGCCTCCACCTGCACAAGTTCTTCCTCTCCCCTTCCTCTCCCATCCCCTCCACCTCCCTCTCTATCCTTAAATATTGGTTTTTTTATCCACTTTGTTTGTCACTTTTCATGTGCGTGAAGACGTCTTCAGATCAGCAACGCATTACCCTCAATCTTTATGAGGTTGTGGCGCATTATCCGGCACGTACAACTAAAAAAATCTCAGGTGATTTCTTGAGCGCAGACATCGAAGTTTTAGTGGATAAGCTCGGCAGACAATTAGGTTGATGTGATATAAGCTTCTGCACCTTAAAAAAAAGGTGTCGAAGAGGCATCTATCGACATCAGCCAATGAACTGATGAATGTCGCTGAGACAGTTTCACTTTTTGCATATTTAGAATTGTTGAAGAAATAGAGAATACTGAATTTCATGGCTTTTAGGTTGCCGCACATCCATTATCAGCTGATAAGCTGATTGTTAACATAAGGCTTTAATCTATACCGTCATATTCTCTATCACCTTGTTAATTGGAAATGCCCTCAAAAAAAAATGTCTGAACGAGATCATCAGCTTAGAGTTCAAGCTGGTCGATTTAGAGTTCACTGAAGCTATCATTCGTTGCAATGCTTTGCATATAGCAAAGAATACACAGTGGAATTGCTTCTTCCTCTTAGTTAACTGCTGAAATGCTAGATGACCTGGTCAAAATTTGGCCAAAATGGCCATCAATGGGTTTTATTTCCGAGAAAATGCTAAATTCTCAACTAAATGAAATGCATGGGGTTGTTAAAAAAAAGGCCTCATAATTTGCAACAAAATCGCAATCCATTTCTCTGCCCTTTCGCTCCCTTAACGTCTGACCTTGACGATTAGTATTTCACCAATTGTTGCTATAAGATCGTATAATTTCTCGACCTTTGGAAGAATATATAGCGCCTTCAGAATTTATATGGGAATCACTCGCTGCACCGAGTTTCTCAACTATATTTTCTTATACAAAACCAAATTCCTCTTCACCTCCAATCCTCATCGTTCCGATGAAATAAATACTCATGCAGGGAAATATGAGTGGATGATTTCTGACGGCAGAAATTGTGGTCAAATCGTCGAGGTATTAGCTTCATTTAGAGTGACATATTATAAAGGAAATGCTTCAATCAAATGACCATTCAAAGTAGCCATTTCGATACATAACCATCTGGCCATTAAATGACCATTTGATAAAATTGTGTAAAACTTCAATCAAATTACCATTCAAGGTAGCAACCAACTGACCATTAAATTTGATAAAATCGTGTAAAACTTCAATCAAATGACCATCCAAGTAGCCATTTCGACACATAACCAACTGACCATTAAATGACCACCTGACATAATTGTGTAAAACTTAAGAGAATATTGACTGTAGTTGTTTTGGTCTCAATAGTTGTTTCTTTCTCTAGTATATTGTGAATTTCGCAGCGGAAATAATGATAGTGACTTTTCAGACGATATTCAATCACAAAAATTGGATGCCTTAAGTACCTTGAATACCTTGAGTAATACCTTGAGACCTGAATAATACCTGAGCTTTGAATAATAGCTTGAGCCTTGGTTAATACTTTGAACCTTGATCACCTTGAACCTTGAGCCGCATCTTGAATTGAAAGATTTCTATACCTTAAATAAAAACTAAAAATGCTTCCTAAATGAACAAGCAGTGGGATTGTCGCATATCGCAGTTGTCATCATCGGTGATATATTGACAATGCACTATATTTGCGTCAGAATATCATCAAATGTCACTCTTTTTTCTCACTTCATACATTACGCCAAACAATGTAAAAGTACAAATTACATATATACTCCAAAGAGAATTCAAACCTTTAAGGTAATTTCATATAAATTTGGTCGCAATTTAATTCGTCAATACCGGAAGAAATTCATAGGCTCGAGCTAATTTGCATAAGCTAGCTCCGGCAAGGTATTATGACTCTTAGTATCGGCTTCATGAAAGCTTTGACATGAGTAACTAAACAATTAGCAACAAATGTGTCCCATTTAAATATTGAGGAGAATGCTTTCCAGGATATCATCAGCTTGTCGTACCGCACCTCTCGTAAGCCTTCACCAATCCTCGCTCACTTCTCATTCTCTTAGGCATTTTTATCAGAACTCTTTAAAGGGATTTCGCATCTATATATGCTAATGTTTTTGTGTGTATCTATCGATCTTTATCCTTTATTTAGTTTCAATTCCTTTCAAAGATTATCAACACTTCGACCAACCAACTATTAAGCATAGAGATCTTAATCAGCTATCGGATGCATATTATCTTCATTTCGGAAAATCCTCTATGTCTGATGTTATTCGAAGAGGCGTTGTCTTGTTTTCATTGTTAAATTTTTTTTTAGTTTTCAAGAAAAGGTGCAAATAAATTTTACTCTCCAAATGGTCGAATTCGCACTGAAGATATATACAAGGTGAGCGCTGTTAATTCGATGTTCCACTGCTAATTCTGTGCCTACCCCCCCCCCTTCACCCCCTCCCCCTCCCTCTCCACCCAAAGATTTCGACTAAGAATGTAATATGACTAAGCGATTTTATCCGTGAAATTGATCGCTATGAGTTTTTGAAATATTTCAAAAATTTAAGACATTGCATGTCAAGCTTATGATGAAGCTTCTTTTCGCCCCCAAAGAATTAATTTTTCGTAGGCATTTTTAATATGCCGTGAATTCACTCATCGCAAGATTTGGGCTTTTCTTTCGAATGAGATAATAATTTAGATGATTGATTTGCATCTGAGAAAAAATAAAAAATAAATTGGCGAGCCTATTAAGTGAGAAATATCCGAAATCGTTCGACACTAAAAATTTTCTTTAAAAAAGACATAAAAAGGACGCTATGCTTGTCTTTATTCAACTTTCTTTACAAATATTCATCGAATGAAAAGATGCAAAGAAAATCTGAGAACGAATCAAGCCACTTACAAGTTATTGATTTCAGGATCGATTATTTCTGATATGCTTATAACTTTAGCGATACTTCCCTCTTTTAAGCGTTTTTCTTGCAATATTTCCTTTGCCATTTTTTCTAATCACATAAGTTTTTCAGCAAATTGCTCAAAGATTGATGGAAAAAAAGAGTAAATATCTAGCTGTTTCGTTTGTAAATTTTTTTCAGAGCTTAGCTAATTTTTAAAGCAATAATTCAGCTATTGAATACAGAGTCGGCTACAAAATCATCGTTGCTCAACTGAAGTCAATCTTGACCTCAATTCTTGTTGATTTTCCATTAACAAATCAAGAACTTATGGCATGAGGCGTAATATGATGGCAACAAGGAACATATGGGGAGTCTGAGAAGACCTCACCGAATGGAATCACCAGTTGCTCGAAGAAGTGTACCTTTACCTTTGCCGGAAACATCTCCAACCAAGGTAAACACTCAGAAACCTATAGTTTTGGATTTTTTAGATGCGCGATGTCTAAGCTTCCATATAAATCAAGGCAACTTATAGGTGAACAATGCCAAAACGATGAACTCAATTGAGGAATATTATGCAATTTATAGACACGAAGTGAGCAAAATGTCATCTCGCTCGACTGTATTTCGAATTCCAAGAGAATTCTGAAACGATTCCCCTCAAAAGGAAATGGCAAATTGACATGGGTGTTTCTTATTGTGCAATTTTATTTGATTGATAAAGAGGGAGAGAAATTGAGAAATCTGAAACCTTCAATATTTTATTAAGAAATACTGTTTTTTAAAATTATTTCCCATTTCTCTCATATTTTTACAATAAATACCTCTATTAAATAAGTATATTTGATGTAAATTAATTGATATTTTCAATAACGATTTTATTCATTTTCATAAATCTATTGAAATGAATATTGATATTAATCGTTAAAATTTCTATTTAAATATCGATGAATAATGAATCCAATTTGCGAATAAATCTTTAATGACGGATCTTCGATTAATTTTGTATTTAATCGTTACAAAAAAATGTACCTAAGAACATCACTACAAATTTTTCAAGTAGAATAAAGTACGTCGTTGAATCATCAATATTAACTTCTGATGAATTTCGCTGATAATACAATTTCAGAGAGAAAAGCCTTCCCTTTTTTATTGCATTTAAATACATTTCAATTTATTTTTATATTCTATAAATATATTATTCGAATCAGGAAAAAGTCAACTGTAGGTGAATCGAATGTCAGTAGCTTATCGATAGAGTTTTCGCCTATTAAACGAAAGAACCCGGGTTCGATTCCCGGCTGATTTCCCAACGGATCGCCAGAAGACTGAACACTAGGTGTTCCAATATTTGGTCACAATAGCTTTGTGTAGGCATGATTGTCAGGTGCATCGAGGAGGGAATTGATGGAACTACAGCTGTCTTTGTATCGTTGTTGTGGACGAATTACGTAGTTGAGAGAGAATTTACGTCAAATCAAAAAGAAAAGAAACAACGAAAATTTAAAAGTTTTCACGTCGAATTTTACGTCAAATGAAGAATTGAACAAATACACGTCAAATTTATGTCAAATGAAAATTTGAGCAATTTTACGTCAAGTTTTTACGTCAAACAAAAAAAATGTTTGAGAAATTTACGTCAAATTCTACGTCAAATGAAAACTTAGAAAATATTACATTAAATTATTAAAATTTTGAAGGATTCTTCAACGATTTCAAAAGATAAATCTGATAATTTTGAGGATTATATTCCAATCAATCAACTAAAATCCAGCATCTTCAACAGTTATCTCTTCATAACCGAAATAAATTCAGCAGAGTCGTTAATACTGTCATGACCGTTTCCATTTTATACTCCATTCATCCATAATTTATGAGCGAATTCTCTGAGACTCTCTAAGAGGATAGTATGCTTAAAAGTCGCATCAAACGACAGAAATATTTCCAAATTCGTATCTCATCTTAGCAGAATCGTTCATATTGTATAATGTCGAAAATAATAACCCTGGGCTTGTATTTATGGTGTAATGTAATATTTAATTCAACAATAAAATTTATTACTTCTATTTGATTATTCAAATTGCTTTCTGCATTAAAGATTATTAAATATTTATTATTTTATTGATGAAATTCAACCTTTTAAATATATCATCAAGAGAAATTATCACAAAAATTTGTATCAAAAAAGTTTTTTTCAATGTTTCCAGTTAAATCTATTTAATCTATATAATCTTTTTTTAAAAGGATTTATGCTTCAATAAGTGTTATTGCTTCATTACGGCGGAGTAAAATTAATACTGAGCTCAATAGGCGTTTTCTTCGCGCCGATTGAATGCTTTCTGGAAATGGATCGCTTTATGAGAAAATCATTCCCAGAAAAAAAAAATATTAATTCATCTATCAATTTAGTGCAATTATTTTAATTTACCCGCAAAATTCAATCGACATATTATTGCATATAACACCATTACATGAAATCATGGATCGTTGAACAACATATCCATGAAAAATATATATGGTTATTTCGTGAAAAATATGTAAAATATGTAAGGATCGTTTAACAATCCTCCTATCCTTATAGTCAATCATTTCCGATAGTTTCCACCCACTAGAGCTCTTATCGAGTCTGCTGAAGGGTCGATGATTCAAATCTCATGACCAAGCTCATATACTTTCAGTTATAATTTTTTTTTGAGTGAAATCGAACTTTGTTTCAAATTCTTATGCATTATTGAGTGATTTCTTGAAGGTAAATTATACAATTAAAAGTGTTATGATTTTTAATTTTGTTGATGATGAATAACGAGTATTCAATAGTATTGCTCATATCAGATATATGGGGCGATCCATTAGAATTAGAAGATTTCATCTATTGACAAAGTGATCCTCTAGTATGGATTGTCTTGATAATCTGACTGATCAATTCTGATTATCACGATGCAACAGATCTGCAGAAGAACTGAATTGCGATTTTAAATAATGCAAATGTTTTGCAAGGCAATCGAGCCGGATGTGCCGGAATCGGTTGGAGTGGAAACTTGAGTTCCCAAAGATCGTCGAAGCAAATCACACCGGAAACATTTTGAAGCAATTCAAAGAATATGCGTCTTCAATATTTTCGTCCAATTTTAT
Organism: Toxascaris leonina; assembly: GCA_022844705.1. Lineage (NCBI taxonomy): Eukaryota > Metazoa > Nematoda > Chromadorea > Rhabditida > Ascarididae > Toxascaris > Toxascaris leonina. Next base: position 15,818 of record JAARMF010000940.1, on the reverse strand, counting down.
TAATTCGATCACCTTGATGCACCAGCAAGAAAAAAAAAATTTGAGATGAGATGCGAAAAGGGGTTCCTCAAAATTAAAGAACCATTTCTGGATGTGACTCTGTAGCAGTAAGTGCCCTATATTTATCATTTTGAAGCAGCAGTTCCTTCACAGGAAGTGGCAGTTACGCTAAGCACCTGCTAATATCTGATGGCCTTATCATTATTCATTTCTTATCACCAACATATCAATCAATGATCATATCATGAACATTAAACATATGCTGCTCGAGGTGAATAGCAAAAATGCCACAATCATTGCTAAAGCGGTCGGTCATAAGCGCCACGAATGTTGAACGATTGTTTATTATTGCGAGTAACATTCAACGATATGATTTAAAATACACAAACAAATCCTAGAAAATATGGAATTGTTTCTGCTATCTTTCTGGATAACGAGAGAAAATCATTTGCCTGATATCATTGTTATCAAATCCTTTAAATTGAATTACGACTCCATCATTCAGTAGCCATGAAATATCTGTCAACCGGAATATTACGGGATAGGAATTCCGGAAATCGCTCCAGAATTTTTTTACACCGGAATTGATTTTATCCTTCTTTTATCCTTTGCGCTGAATTTATAATAGTCATATTGTCTAATAAATCAAAGAACTGATTGCAAGTAATTAATCTCAGATTCGATGAGCGTCTTATCAAGTTATTTATGAATTTGTAGACGTCAAATTTTGATGGCCATTAATTTTTTTTACATATGTATGTATGTACATTTTCGCTAATAAACGAGAGATCTTCGAATATTTACGATATATTATTGGAAATGTGATATTTTAAAAAAAGCGGAGAAAATACTTCTATTATTGCGATAAAAATTTTCACTCGTTATGGGTGGAAGCGGGGGGGGGGAGGAAAGAGGAAGGGGAGGAGGGTGGAGGAAGGAGAGAGGAATCTATCAATAACTGTAATAAACACACATTGCATATGTACTCTCCGGTTGATCTCAGGAAACCTGATTTTTGGGGTAATCCGGAATGGTTTTGTGCATCAATGTTATCAACTTTATTTATCGATTTCAAAAGAATTAGTCGATAGATTTTGATGATATTAAACTTTTACTACAAGATCAATTGTTGAAGAACCTGAAATGAATCAATTGTTGAAGAAATAAACCTGAAATGATTCGCAAATTTTAAGTTTCTTCATCGATTACTTAAACGATGAAAATGTTCAGCGAAAACCACCTAATATGGAGTCAACGTCCATGAAACCTATACTCCCATTTAGATTTGTTAGGACAGTTTCGTTTGTGAGGGGAATCAGGTGGGGAAGGGGAGGGGGAGGAGGGGGGGGATGGAGGGAGGAGCCGATGAGGAGCGGATGAGGAGAATTGGAATGCAATGGGTACTTGAGAAGTTCCTCAACGATCAACGGAGCCGCCACTCTTAACAATGCTCCACCACGATGGCGCCGCTCTTTGGCCGTCATGCTGGTAAAAAGACTACTGGTAAAACTCTACCCTCCATTGTTCTACGTATCCCCATTATACGCTCAGAAGCTTCCTACATAACAACTATCTGGATTCCGGAAACAGCGACCGAAACTCTCCCCGTGGAATCCTGGAAATGAACCTCAAAATCCACAACTTAAGAAAATGCAATAGAAGACACCACGATTTCGTAACAAACGCAGGTACAAAGAAGGCAAAAGTTACATCCTTGAATCTCAGATTCTCGGATTTCATCTCATGCATATAGGTACTCGTTATAATCGCTGGACTAATTCTATCATGCCATACGTATTGTTACTTGTAATCTTATAACAAGGGGTCGATGGCTCAGTGGTAAAGCGTTCGCCTCTTAAGCGAAGGAACCCGGGTTCGATTCCCGGCTGATTTCCCAACGGGTCGCCAGAAGGTTGACCACGAGGCGTTCCAAAAATCTGGTCAAAACAGCCATGTGTGGTTGTCAGCTGCATCGATACGGGAATCGGTGAAACTACAGCTGTCTTTGCATCTTTGTATAATTTCATAACACATTGCTATATTATAGTTAGGTGTGCAACATGTTCACCTACACTCCTGTTAATAGCTCAAAGGCAAATTGACGTGAATGAATGCACGGATATTTCCTATAAAATTATCCCTCCAAGAAACGAAAGTGATGATGTTAAAAGAATAGGAACAATAATATTTATGCCTTATACAGTCTACAAACCTATTACAATTTCCGCTGATACCTTTGAAGATTGTGCAAAAATATTATGACCGTGACTAGTCGATTGTGTGATGGTGCAGTTCCCTCTGGTGACATTTCACATCATCTGCACTCGTACGAGTTGGTAGGTCGAGTTCTCAGCGGCATATTGCCTATCACTTCACCTTTTTGAATATTCCCACTGCAACTACATCGGGCAACACCTTCTATACCACACCCTTCCCCCATAGCTCGTCACCTGACAGGTTAATTTCCACCATTAGACGATCAATCGTTCTCGTATCTTCCAAAAACGATCTCAAAACAGATAAAGCTTCGAGAAAGTTTTCCGGAAGCTCAGTCACCAGACCGTTTCCACCGACGTCGTTCCGGATCACCCAAAGTTCTGAAATTTTTATCGCATATTCCAGAACCTCTAAATTTCTTTTCCTTCGAGGTGCAATCTGATCGACTCCAAATTCAACAAATCTTTTAACTGCAACAATAACTTACCGTCGAAATATTTATTCAATGAACACCTCACTCATCTTTGATTAGCATTAAATATCATACAAATTACTATACATCAGAATTAAGCACACTTATTTATTGACTATAAATATACCTTCAATACCCGTCAATTATAGATTACTAAATTTCCACTCCAGTAATACACTCATCGTCACATCTTTTCATGATTTGACAAATGCGTGTATGGACTATTGTCATTGTGATTCAATTAGATATATCGCTTTCTCATTCCCTCCTCACATCACACTGTCCATCTAAATTCCATCTTGTAGTAGTGCCCAACTTTCACATTTATGCGCGCTATTTCCACCAATGCTCTCGTCGACTTCCTTTTCGTCGCTCATCACGTTTGCTCGCAAGTGTGCACCTACTAAACCATCGCACACTTTTTTTAAACTGTGAAATACCTTCCATAAATGAAATTCCCCTTGCGAAAGAGAATTCGAACAACTCATGGAATCGACTCGTAATACATCGACTATTTTCATGAAATATGTTAATTGTGATTACTCATAGCTAAAAAAAAAAAAAAAAAATCAACAGATCCTCGGCATGCGAACATTGCAGCCAAAAATTTCAAGGGTCGACAAATGACGCAAATTTTATAAGGGATAAGGACTATAAAGGAACTCTAAGTCAACTCGAATATTTGTCAGATATGTTTGAGATAAAACCTACAACAGTAATACCAATGAATTTAGCTAATTCCTCTGAGATCAGTATCCGATTCCACTTAATCATATTGGTATAATCTCTTTTTCTGTCGGCCTTGCGCAAAAAAAACCGACCAGGGAATCGATGAACCTCAGCGGTTGAAACTATACCACTTCCTATATTACACAACAAATTCTGTCCATTCTAAGTGCATAGAGATGAAACATGGATGTTAATAACTGGAATGCTGAAGCTTCTAATTTTCCATTACCACTGCAAACTCGGTCGATGGATTGGTGTTATTGGACCGATGGTCTGGTTCAACTGGATCGGTGGACTAGTGCTATGGGATCGGTGGACTCGTTCAACCGGATCGGTGGACTGGTGCTATGGGATCGGTGGACTGGTGCTATGGGATCGGTGGATTGGTTCAATCGGATCGGTGGACTGGTGCTATGGGATCGGTGGACTGGTGCTATGGGATCGGTGGATTGGTTCAACGGGATCGGTGGACTGGTTCAATCGGATCGGTGGACCGGTGCTATTGGATCGGTGGACTCGTTTAACTGGACCGGAGGATCAGTGCAACTGAATTGGATCGGTGATTTACAATAATCAATGATTATCACAAATCACTGATCCAATTCAAAAAATAATTAGAATATATACCTTAATATCGGCTCAACGGGTGCAACGCCCTTCAAAAGCAACAAATCGCAATGCAACACTCAAATGCACTAAAACAATAAGAAAATTTAAAAGTTACTGCAAAATTAATGCATAATTCCAAATGTGAGATTCGTAATATCAATTGATCCATATATATATATACCAATTAGCCCTCAAAAGATTCCTTCGAATCCTTTTCCGATATTCAGAAGAATATAGAATAATATATTTAACAAAAAAAGGTTAATTTTCAAGCCACAACAGACCCTCTGATTTCTTTGCACCGAAACAAATTCGTTTCATTTTCAAAAGCTTGAGAATTTCCTTCATCACCTCCCCTCCCCCCTCTCGCCTACCATCAATCAGTCATAATCATTTCCATCAGCATAAAACAATTCCTCACCCCTCCCACATGTAAACTCAAAAACTTATGAGTACATCAACACCACTAGAATCTGCCTACCACATAAATACATGCAACTAGGTGAAGCAAAATTCTACAGACCCGCCTTCTGCTGTAATGAATCTGCAATCCTCCAACAGTGACATGACCAAATTATTCATATTACACCTGAGATGCACTACCTCAGGTTACAAATCGCAATAATTTCCCTTAATTGCATCATACGGAACCTAGCCCTATCAGGAGGTGAGACTGCAAATCTCGACCTCAAATATATAAGCCATAAGAAACGGCTCTTCAAAAAATTCGGCAATGCGCTGATGTCGTGAAGACAATGAGATAGCGATGTGAAACATAGTGTCAGTAACGACGGTGGAGAAATACGTACACGTATCACTTGCGAACATGTCATCGCCAAAGACAGCGGCATATCCGAACCACCACATACTGAAACAAATGCTGGCTTTGAACAATCCATGCACCGTATTCCTTCATTTATACGCCCTGGGGCTTATACTGCTCTATATTGTCATATATGTTCCAATCAAATATATTTAAACACTACCAACTTTCTCAGTCAAAAATCATCGCATTTAAAGAACAAAACGGAGGTCGGTAGCTCAGTGGTAGAGCCTCCGCTCCTTGAGCGAAGAGACCCGGATTCGATTCCCGGCTGGTCTCCCAACGGATCGCCAGAAGATTGACCACCAGGCGTTCCAGAAATCTGCACAAAAAACAGTCATGTGTGGTTGTCAGCTGCATCAATACGGGAATCGATGAAACTACAGCTGTCTTTGTATCTTTGTATCTTTGTAAAGAAGAAAACAGACACGAACCGGCTAACAAAGCTCTAATTCTTCAATAATTCTTCCCGTGTAAACAGTTAACAAAGGTGCGAAGGGGAAAACAACATGTCAGCGGAGTCAAAAAAAAAACTGAATTCCTTAGGGTCGTTGGTAAGTCTTGACTCGGTGCATCACGATCCACTCTTCTGTGGCAAACGATGAAAAGCAATCAATACACCATTTTTTTTTTTTTTTTTTTTTTTTTTTTAGATAGAAAGCCCTTATCTCCAACTTTTCCCTTCCGTTTCCTAGATAGCCGTTTCTTATTCAAAGAGATGCCCTCTTTTTCTCGAATCCCTCTCCAAAACAATGAAAGGGTTTCTATCAATGCAGAGGTTCTACGATCCAGAGAACGCCTGCAACGAAAGCTACTACTTAACCAGCAAATTCGAAACGTCCCAACAAAGTGACTCAATTTTGCAAGTAAACTTTGTGCTCTCAAAGCTCTTCTCACAATAAAAATTGATGTACTATCACTAACAAAAAATAAAAATAAAAATAAAAATAAAAATAGAAATAAAAACAGAAATAAAAATAAAAATGAAACATACCAAAAAGCAATCCATCAACAAAAGCGGCGGTATGCCACAATCGGGCAGCAGGCTCTCTCAAGCAATTTACTCGTGTCCATCTCCCTTTCACTGGGCGTTCCGCTCTTGGTGTAACGATCTCAATTCGCCACGAATCCGATAATACAAGCCCATCCGTGGAAAATCCACCATAAAGCAATGCACTGTTAGACCCTATTGCAGTTAACGTGCACCACGAACGACCACATGGCGATTCCCCCAAAATATCGCTGCAAGCACCTCAATCCTAAACCCAATACCGAAACTGATAATCAATAAAATCCAGGTCTGCACAGGTGTAATACGGTGTTTGACCACCTACCCAACCCCTCCCTCCCCTCCCCCCCGATACGACCGAAAATAAAAATAAAGTACTACGAAAATCACAACACCAAAACCTCCTACACCCTCCGTGCTCTAGACAACCATTTCTTTAATAAGATGCATCATCCACTATGGAAAGGATCACGGAACAGAACACTCTCAATTTCTCATATCGCCGAATATACTCTTCAAATCAGTTCCCTATAAATCATTGGAATGATTTCCAAATAACTTCCAAGAGAACATTAATTTCCACGAGAAATTCCAATGATAGCCATATTTGCACACAACATTAACCCCATCTGAATCCACCATTATCAACTAATAATATGCTAATATTATTAGTCTATTTATGCAAATATTTATCAAGTTTCTCCACTTCAAAAGCTTCAATAAAATTGTCTAACTCACACACTGCTCCATATAAGAGTTCCCAAATCAAGCAAATATAAGTCATAGAGACGTTCCCCGGCATGGCGTCCACCAAATAAGAGAACACATCCTCGATGCTCCAAATATGTACTCGACGATGCCGCTCGGGCCGACGGAATAGAACCACTCGTACTGCATAAATACAATACTCTACCTGATGTTATTAGAGCACTTTTTTTCAATGTCCATCACCCTTTGCTTTTTCCTCAATGATTCCTTCGAACAAAAAAAAACCGAATACAGAACAATATTAGGCAACAGTTTTCAACTGATGGATGAAAATAAAAATATAAATAAAAATATAAATATAAATGTAAATAAATAAATAGATAAATACGAATATAAATATAAATATATATAGCATGTACCATACATAGCGATAACACAACATCTATTACCACAGTTACAATAAACTCAGCTATCCTATGACGCCCAGAAACAGATCAATTTTTGTCTGCCACGGAAGAGGATTCAGGCTATCTGAATAATAGTACAAAAATACTTCTTGCAATTTTAGGATATGAAATAAAAGAGGGGGAGAACGTTTGATTTGGGACTTAATACTATTATTTGGGAAGCAGCCGCTTAGATAATCCAAAATGAACAACTCCACCTTCAGACATCTTCAAATCATTCAAAGATCTTCGGACTCTTCGAGTCAGACGATTTACGACGATTCAGAAGTTGATATATTCAAAAATTATGCGAGGATATAACATAAGAATTTCTGCTGATCGACCGTCGAAATATCATAGAAGGCGTCGTTTTCTAAAACACAGCCGAAGCAAAATGCGCTAACTCAAGAAAATAACTGAAAAAAATGATGAAATCCTTACGATGCAACGCTCCACCTTATAGGCGCTGAATCATCATAAACCAACAACTGATTGTTCCAATAGAAAGTGTCATGATTGTCTGCAAAAAATTCGCCGCCCCTTCGTAAATATAGCGAAGGATTGTCCAAATCAAAGACACAAGGTCCATAACCTCCGAAAAAATAACACCTGAAACGAAGAGAACTTCCGTTGATAGTCGACCCTAAACACCACATAGGTATGACCCATGTGACTCCTCTTTTACTCCACCTTATTTAAGTAGCTCTTCCCACTGAAAGCATTATGGGCATACCGAACGGATGAGTCTTAAAATCCGGTTCAACCATCCCTCGAGGGCATCTAGGAATCGCTAGAACAGTACCGGTATCACATACCACAGGACCTTGGGTAGGTTGTTTTTTCCGGACCATAACACTTGCAAGACTTCGAAACGAGTCCATACTCAAAATGTCCACAGAGAAGAAGAGCGAACGACTGAACAGAAGTAATCAAATATGCCTTCAAAACGAGAAAATAACTATGGATCTAAGAATATGGCACAACCAATTATGCATAAGATGCATAGGATAAGACAGGCTTTCAGAACTTATTTTATAACAGAAGGTGGCGGAGATGAAAGTGCCCCATCTAATGGCATCGACCATCACTCACTAAGCCTTATCAATCAATCTTCTCCTATTACAGATGTCAATCCAACACCTGTTGCAGCTAATTTCAAGAACTGAGTATAAAATAACTTTTTTTTCTAATTTTTTCCCTGATTTCCTGACCGATTACTCATAAATAATTTTTCAAAATCACCTAATTTTTCCGAACGCTGATGCACCACCTACCCTCAAAATATACCTATGCCTTCGTCTAGATCATACGGACCTCGCATATTACACAATCCAGTCGGCGCCATCCTTGCCGTAATCAATGCCACTCTATTCCTTATCGCTACCTTTCCCACTACCTCAATGGAAAAATAATCCTCAAAAAGAATATCAAAAAGAAGACCTTTGCTGATGAGTCCATCCAGTGGTCTTATCTCGAGGTGTCGGAATGAGCTCACCTTCACGATGCCCGATAGTACGCCAAATTCCTTTCTTCAAATCCAACATAAATAACATCGACGAGTGACCTTGTTGTTGCATCTCATCAGTCGCTAAACAACAACAAAAAAGTATCACAAAATTTAAATGCCTCAATTCCACTATCATCATCTTCCAACTTCTAAGAAATTAGGACTCAAAAAGAAACAATGAGGATGGGGAAGTTCCCCGCAGAATTCTCGAAGAAAGGCGTCGAACATAAAACAATACTCATCGACATCGGTAAACGCTCATCACTCGAAGTTGTTGAGTTTAAAACCTGAAATTGAAAAGTTCCACGTTTTTTCCTAGTCTCTTTTGCCAGAGCTAAGGTGTAAGCTAATCAAGATGGAAGACTCAACGGTCATCCCATCTCAAAACGCACCTAGATAAAGTTCATTAGACAGTTCAATTCTTTGAAGAGTAAGCCATCCATTCAACCTTTTTACCCCCTTTCTTCCCTTTCTGCCTATACAACTTGGAGAAGTATCTCAGCCCCGAAGTGCTGATCCTTTAGGAACAGCATTCTTGAGGACGGAAAACGTCGAAACATGATCGGAAAATTTGGCGATTTGGATACACTCTTCAGGATCGGCACTCACCAATGCAAGAAAAAAAAAACTCCGAAAGACTATTCGAAAGTTTGTTCAACAAGCAGAAAAGCTTAGAAAGCTCGAAAATCATTCAAAAACCTGCTCGAAGACGGAAGCAAAGCAGAAAGCGGGAAGAAAGGATTTGTTAAAATATTATTCAGTTATCACATTTACTGTACGATTCCACACAGCACTTTGGGAGTAGGAACTCTCTTTCTCGTCTATCTTCCTCTCTTAGAAGTCCTGCCAACTATTCTACTTTTTCCTCTCGGAAGTTAAGTAGAAACAATGAAAAATACATAAAAATTAAATAAAATCAAGGCTAAATTTATCAGGAAAACAACGAACCATGCCGAACAAATCCACCAAAAATAACCATAAAATGCTGCAATAAAACCGCACATGCACCACTTGTTGGTGGAGGTGCTCCTTCATCCGATATATCGCATATTATCCTGAAAATATGAATAAAACTCATAATCATGGATGAGATCTACGAATCGAAACTATGTACTTGAAATTATTTATAGAAATAAGTTTTTGATGGAAATTTAAGTCCCATATATAAACAACTCAGAAGGCTTCTAGCAATTCAGTTCCGGTTTTGAGCAAATACAACTGGATAAGCATAAATCATCAGTAGATCGACCTAACCACCTACACAAGAGAAATCATCAATCAGTGTTTTGCTGTCGGCGCAGATTCAATAAAACCCATTCCGCAGTAGCAAATTACAAAAGTTTCTTGTCCTGCTTTCTTGCGTGAAAGAATTTTAGCTCTCCTATCCTCCCCTCTCTCATCCCCCCTCCCCTCCCCCCCACCTGTCCCCCAGATACGCCTATATCTTAAGTTGTATGATAGATGAGTGCGGTTTAACAAACCATTTTATCGATGAAGTTTGTGTCGTTATTGCCGCAGGTAATATGTAGATCTGATCGGTGGGGCGATAGTGCACTTGCTCATCCTCACCTTGACTATAGCCACCCCAAACTATCAGTGAACCCTCAAAATTGACCATCGTATGACCAACCACTGGACGTCCATATTGAGTGTCATCTTCATCCTGAAATTATTTAAACAATCACATTCTGCACGCACTGTCCCATAAAACGATAGTTACTACTCCTATGTTACCTCGCTAAAACCACATAAATGTCATCCGGGAAAAAATTGGACGTTTAGGATGCTTATTGTAAAAAATTCAAATTTAAGTGAATAGTGAGTAAAAAAAGGTCAAAAAAGGTCAAACAGAGGTCAAAATCAGGTCAAGCAGCGATCTTCAAAAAAGAATTAGCTACAGCTATAGTCCGGAAGGTTTCACTCAAGAAACCAAGTTCCGAGTGAATTCAAATTTTTCGCAGGTGCTAGACTACGTCTAAGATTAGGACTAAGCATTTCCGCTAGGCATACATAATATTTTCAAGTCGACGGCAATACTTCGATGCACTGATGATTGAGACAGTGACCAAGATCATACACTGGAAAGATTGGACCGATTAGATTCGTACCGATTTTCATGGGGGTTGCACTCTTTCCCATATCCGCCCCCCCCCCCTCCCTCCCCGCCCATCCATGAGTTCGTTATCAAATGAATAATATATTCCGACATAAAAGATAGGAAAATGTGGAATATTTGCAGGAAGAAATTACAGAGAACAACAAAAACATTTTTTTTTCCAAAAATCATTCGGCAGAAGGTAGGAGGGCCATAGAAAACGGAAGCAATGATTGTTGAACGAGAAGGGCAAAACTGTTAGCCGGATCGACCATGGATCACAGAATCGTGCCTATTCTTCAATACGGAATACAAGTTAAGCATGAAATTGACATCAGAATCGGCAATTTTGTAGTTCGATAGAGGGTCATAAAATTGATGACTATGCGTTTACTATGTGCCAATTTTCAGCCCATCCAATATTTTGACTGACGGACCCGACTTCCTCGGACATTGGGACCATCACGGAAAGAAATCTAGCCCACTGGCCCGATCCGTATGCCTCCAATGATGCCTAATCGAGTTGCCTTATTCATGAAAAAAAGCGTCAACAAAACGCTGACATTAGAATAGAGCAAAACTTACGGCGATGTGATAAGTACTTGATGTCGGTTCCCATGCAAAATCCGATCCAAGTGGTGGTCCGGCAAACATCACGGTCCAACGGTTCACAACAATTCGTTGCGTACGGAAGGCACTCTCACCCTATAAAACTTGTAAATCGAGTGAAGCTAAATTCAAGGAAGTTGCGGAATGCGGAATGTGGAATGCGGAAGCGGACGTATTCAAGAAAAGTTCAGCAAAAAAAAGGCGCATCATAATATACGACAGGTGTAAACAAATTGTGAAAATGTTGCTCTCAGTTGTCGGTTGTTTTTAAGGATCACTAATGATATACCATATGCAGCAACAATCAACTCTTATTTAAAACAGCGTAAAGGTTGGACGAAAGGTGATCCCATACCGGTGGAGATTACCGTCATAACCGTGCAATAACTGGTTGATCCAAACCTTCTCAAATAACCGTCAAGAAAACTAGAAACACTACTAAACGCTACAAGCATTTTTTGCCATATCACTTCCGCAAAGCACCTGCCGCAGAACAACGATTGATGTGCACATCTCCGGACTCGAATGAAATCCGTTTCCGGCCCCGGCAGCAACCGGAAATGCACTCAGGTATGGTACAAGATTATAAAGAAACGAGTGAAACAAGCCCTCGGTTGAGTCATTGCCTACTTCCGGCGTACTCATGGTCTCGACCTTGTCCACTTCACCTCTAGCTCAAGTTCCATAACAACTTCTGCTAAAACCGCAAACACACCTTAGTTCTTAAAGCTCCGACATCAACAACTTACTGCACCTATGAGCCGATAAATGCTAACTAATTCACCTTCACTTACCTCTCCAATTACCTGCGCTCATCTGCCCAACCTTCAAATTCAGCTTATTGAAGCGATTATTCGTACACCTCATGGCAAGTCGTTGTTCACAGTCCTATCAGTAGTTGAACGTAGTTGATAACAACAACACTAAGAAAAATTCATTGAGAGTTCATAGATGTAAATGCGACAATGCTCAGGTGTTAGATGGTCCATAGGGCTGAGACCGTTCAGAGGGTAAATAAGGGCGACGGTTTTAAGGGGGGGGGAGGGGGGAGGGGGGGTTCGCACCTATTCAACGATGAAGTGAAGGCATTGGCAGGATTTCTTCCAAGAAGATAATAACAGTCACTAAGAAGTGCCCAATTTTAGGTTAGAGTTTCCATGACAGCTATAGTTTCATCGATTCCCGTATCGATGCAGCTGACAGCCACACATGGCTGTTGTGACCAGATCTTTGGAATGGCTGGTGATCAACATTCTGGCGATCCGTTGGGAGACCAGCCGGGAATAGCTGAAAAGATGAGTAATTAATAGCTATGAAATGTTATGTCATTTGTAATGGTACGGAAGTTGCCCCATTCTGACAAAGTGGAAACAATACCTTCCTCACGAGCGTAACCACAAAAACGGTTTGTTTACTTTACCTCATTTCAGACCTACTTATCAAACTCTCTGTAATGCCTATGTCTGAGATAGACATCAGCGCATTTCACAGTATTCAGGCCTCAAACAGCTGCATTTTATTTCTCATTACTGTTCAACCAAATTAGAGGGCTGCAATACGCAAGGATTGGAATTTCAAATTGTGTAACAAGCATTCGTGATAGCACTCAGCTGTAATAGCTATAGAGTTTCATCGAAAACAGAGAATTGGCGGTGCTTGCGTTTGGTCTAGCTGCTCAGTGTTACCGTAGACGTTGATAGTGAGTGGTCGGTTTAATTGCTGGCTGTCACTTATTAATTGCCATGGCCTATAAGTTGCTGACCTACGTCGTTTTGGTCGACTCTGTTGGAAAACATTAACGCGTCCGAATGTTTTGGGAATGAGCTGAGGTTCTATTTTCACATAAATTTCGGTGAAGCATTAGAGGATTATGCGATGCTCATCTTGATGCTTCACCTACCTTTCACAGTTGAACCTTCAGTATAATGTCAGCTGAACGTATGAAAAGTAATGGCATCAGAAGTACGGTTTGAGCAGAACATGTTAGGTGTGCGTTGTCTGCATTTCCATACCGTCTCCGCTGTTCATGGAGTAGTAAAATCTTCTGTGCGATGTCAGCGGATGTCAATTCAGCATCTGCATCCTCGAAAACCTGGCTGTCTTAGAAGGAGAAGGGAACGAGCTTCAACGACTTCTGCCATTCAAGAGTGAGATATCGACATCACCGTGCTCGAAAATCTCAAGCAGGTGAGCAATAACGATGATTCCAGAAGTCTCAGAATCCTGTATTCTCGAATTTTGACCATTTGAGTATCACAGGGATAAGCGATCCAAACATATAGGTGATTGCATGGCGATGAATAGAGAAAGATTCTGGTCCGGTGGTCGCTTAGACCTAGATGAAATCTTGCCGATCTCTGCATCATTATGAATCCTATCCTGGTCGTTATCGGTACCGAATTCCATCCAGATTGAGCTTTTTTTTTTTTTTTTTTTTTGGTGCCCACAGACACTCCAAGAAGTTAACGTTTCCATTCTTCGATTGTTGTTACGTCTGCTAAAATGTGCATCTGCCGTCAAGTTAAGGACATCAATGATGACGATCATCGATATTCCCTGGCTGAAGTGGCGATCAACTCCGAAATGGTAAACGACGACTGAGAGGTATGAGCGATGGCATCGTCAGTGGCATTGGCCGTGATACTTCATCATGTCCCACTCAACTGCTGAATATAGATAGTTGATGGGCATGGTTATGGAGATTTCTCCCTGTTATCCTAATGCGACAGATTAACTCCTCAGCATGAGGATTGCAAGCTTGCACCTTAATTTCTTGCAGGTTATCTTCCTTTTGATTACGTATTTGAGTGCTTTCCGATGAGGACTTCCCTTTCTAGGCTAGCCATGGATATTGGTGGTAAACGAATAGCATTGATCTTGTTGTCCACGAATATATTGTTAGAGATATAAAGTACTCAATGTCATATTTATCTTGGTCTATCTTCACTACTTTAGCTGAGGTTAATTCATAAATTATATTCAGCAGTAAGAATTTTATACTAAAATCTCGTCTTTGTCTCAAATTTAATCGACCTGAAAACGATTCACAGATTCTTCGGCAATTTGAACTAGCTGGAAAATGTGGCATTTTCTTAATTGTGGTCGATACTAGATCTACACTTGTTCTATGTATATTTGATTTACAGTTGCTTGAATGGCATAGAATGACCGAAAAATTGATTTGCCATATGAGTATCCTGACTGCGGTTGCGATCTCTGGAATCCCATGATCCATACACCAATCAAGTTTCCTTCATACCAACTTATTCCTGTTCCAGTCATGTTCTATTCCGAGCAATGATCGCGTAGAATGAGCGAGTTTCAATGAAAAAATTGCTGTTTTATTCAGGATAAGGACCGCTTAACTTGCACAAATTCCTGTTAGGTGAGCAGCAGTCCCATTAAAGGTAAAGATAATCTACGGGATGGTCCAGTTGTTACCTACAATATTAACTCTGTCAAGCGGGTATATCGTTTCCGCTTTTTGCATATTTAGTTTATCTCTTCATAACCTATGAATAGCGCTCTATACAAGTTTCCCGACTTTTCGCTCTCTTCCGCCAATCTTCCCGTGAATCTCATCAAATGTCTTCTGCTGCTTCTTTGTCACCAACTCGGAACTAAACGGAAATGATTGTCTACGGAGGCATCCACACCCATTTCTGTGGTATTAAGTCACATAGCAATTGATATGATCATATGGTCATCACTGGACAATAAGCAATTGTTTGCCTTTATCTCGCATCAAAACGTTCAATTTAACGATCACGTTGGCTGTGCATGTTGAGCAATTGAGTCGCACGGTATCTTATCGATCTCTTATCAGTAATATATTTGTCGTTTATCACTTATTTATCACTTATTATCAGTGATATATTGTTGTTCATATGCGTCCTGTTATCACCTATTTAGCTAACCATTGCTACAGCTTATGACTGAATACTCCAACTTATCAGAAAACGTTGAAAAATTGCGTAATAGCGTATTCATTTCTTTAAATCCAACTGCATTCATCTAAGTCATCCGTATGAAAAGAAAAGTCGACCAGTCCAGCACGCATGCAAATTTTCGCATCTGTTCAAATATATAGAAACGGCTTATAATAACTCGTGTGATCATTATTTCACGTAGGAAATTGATTGTTAATTAGTCTACACATCTTTTTAAGCTATTCATTGGACAGGTAGATAGGCTAATTTCGGATCTTTCGGACAGGTAGATAGGTGAAAACCTCCAGAAAACACAGGTAGGCGTAATCACAATATAGTTATATATATTTGCAAAAGTGATTTAAATAACATTTTTATTTTCCAACCAATATATTCCTCTTTGCTAATCCATCTATTGCATTGTTATCTATAAGCACGCGTAATCTCTAAATCCTTAAAAATATTCCGTCCATTCAGTCAGTCTAGAAGTGGTTAGCAACAAAATGGAATGTCTATATTTCTCCATGACTACCGATGTTTTTCTATGGAAAGATCCTTCGACGTCAAATATTCTGCACGTATCTTTGCTAATCAGTGAGGGGGGATATCCGATGTTTTTAGCGCTCAGCAATTATCTTCTCTTATCAGTGATATATCTGTTGTTT
>JAARMF010000939.1:43752-58132 GCA_022844705.1 Toxascaris leonina | reverse complement strand
GCACTATTTCTGCCGATGGTGGCGGATCCTGTAAATAATCCCTCTAGCATAATGAGCTCATCAAATCTATCACCGCATTCTTCCCTTCCTTCAAACTAAAAATATCACTCAAAAAATACAAAACCTTTAAATATCAAAATATAATGTTTAAGAAAATCCAAGCCCTGAAGGGACCGAAGATGTCTATTCATAGCCAAAACGTCTACTCTCTATCTACAGTTCCCTTCTCGGTTAAGCAATATCAAGCCATATTCATTCGGCGATCGTGGCTACGAACGCCACANAAAAATATCACTCAAAAAATACAAAAGCTTCAAATACCAAGATATAATGTTTAAGGAAATCCAAACTCTGAAAAGACCGAAGATGTCTATTCGTAGCCAAGATGTCTACTCTCTATCTACAGCCTCCTCGGTTAGGCAGTACCAAGCCATATTCATTCGGTCATTGTGGCTACGAACGCCATAATGTTTTCCCCACTCTAAGACAGCTCTCATTTCAGTTTACTTGTGAAAATCTAATCGCCTGCAGCCCCACCATATCAGTTGAAGAATGGTATTTCACTCGAATCTGTTTCACATAATATGCCTACCTTATCCTTTTATTGTTCATATCCCGCATCATTATCAAATAATAAAAAAAAATGTGATAACAAATAAAACACTAACTTTCGACCTGCAGAGATTGACCATTACCCAGGTCACGTTTCTGAGGAATCCAATGGGAATGTCGGGCGTTATAAACTTCAAAAGTGGTTCCACAATCCCCAACTGAATGCAATAATCACGGAAATGTGGACCGTCACCTTAAAAAGAGTTTCTGTTACTAATTTCAACAAAACCCTAAAATTCAAAAATGCTTTTTAGCTTCGGAAAGGGTAGTGCAAGGCGCATCTCGTTAATTGTTCGGCTACTGCTGCTAATCTATTGTGCAACGACACTTGCAAAAAAGGTATTAATACCGAGTTGTTCCACGTCAACAATATTGTACGACACTAAGACAGATCACAAGGAAGCAGTCAGTGAATGTTTATAGTACTACTGAATTATACATTCACACCTCTCTTCGCTTATTATACGCTTTGTGTGCGCTTCCCTATGCACATCAAAAACCGCAACAATCTTCACTTCGTTCATGTGCTGGCGATTGGCCAACACCAAATTGTGCCAACCAACTGCCACGATAGCTCTTCGTGCCTTAACGCCACGCTTTATCCATCTCACTGCACTATGTTAAAGGATAGGGAGTTGATATGTACACCGGCCACGGGCACCACTTACCCTTCGAAAGACTTCCCGCTGCGCTATCTTCACACAATAAACAACAGAACATCAAGCGCATCAAGCACCCTCTTTAAGTCCGCTTTGCTTCTTTTATATGCAGCTGGTAAAACTTGTAGGAAAATAGGTAAGTTTTGGGAAAAAAATCAAGTGAAAATGCTCTCAAAACTGCAATGGCATGTAATATTGAAAGTGAGACGATCCCGATGGGTAGGAAACTCGTGAAATGAAAAATTCGAGTGATATAATCTCCAAAAAATTTTGTCAGGAATGCGAAGCAGCTGTGGCACAACAGCTGATTCATCGGTACCGCACTGTCATATTGATGCTTTATCACCACAAATGGCGGTGCACTTTTTACTTCGCTCACATCACTGCAAGATCGCATTGATGCGCGTTTATGCGTTTAAAACATCACGTATGTAAATTTCAATTCCCTATCGCGTATTCCTGAAATCCCGTCAACGATCAAAGTTTTCTCCAAGAAAATACATTTCCTGACACCTCCACCTCTTCCCATCTTTCCCCTCCGCCTTCCTTCGAGAATTTTGGGGGTTACACAACATGCTTACAACAATGCGTTGTTCAGTGGTAGCCTTCATATCTTGCACCAAGAATTTCTTTCGTGTCGAGATGTGCAGACAATAAATTACTGGTGCATATGCGATAAGAAAGACAATGAATTTAATCACAAGAAACAAAATGGTTTGACTCACCGATGATGTTGCCGAGAGCCCAGACTGCTTGTTCGCAGACATTCATATTGCCTGAGGAGAGCAGTTCCAGAAACAGCGGCACAGCTCCAGCTTGTACGACTGCTTGAGTCTGCTGCGAAGTACCTGACGCGATGTTCGTCAGCGCCCATGCAGCCTCGAATTGCAGGTTGACACTGTAATGTAGGCATGTCATCGTGTAGCATAAAGTATCAACCGCCGTCACAGATGAACATATCGAAAGGAGTGAGCAAGGAAAATTGATACAATGACACCCCGCCCTTACGCCACAACAGGAAAAACGTCTACCTCTAAAATTTTTCATATTTTGCTATAAAAAATCGTTTGCTCAATCGAAGCATATTGCAATATGTGGGCAAAGCAGCGGGAAAAGCGTTAAATGACTGACCCACATAGAAAATAAAATAGGAGAGGTGAGCGGTGGGTTCCCATAAGCTTTAGATGGAATTGAACAGTCATTAAAATATATGCCAGCACACCGCAACAACACACTACGTCGATGAGAAACACCTCAAAAAAGTGTATACACCGCTGCAGAATAGACCTACCTCTGAATCACGCAACCGCGATTATGCATAGGAATTGCTGCAAAGAGCGGTAAGGACCATATCCGAAATGACACATTCCTGTACTTTGCACGGGAGTCACACAACAGCTAGTTTGTCAGCTGCCGAGACATAAACAGAATTCTAACTGGGCAATACCTTTGGCCCTATGGCAACAACGGAAGGGTGATCATTGAGTGAGTTGTAAAAAGTTTCTTTGATTAAAAGAAAAACGGAATCATAAATCAAACGATAAGCACCGTGGTGAGTCCAGAAGCCTATTGTCCTTTTCCCCCCCCCCCCCCCCCCCTCCACCCAACCATTTTCAAGATACGTTCGCAAGGGTGTCATCAGCATAAGAAAATTATGTTTGCTGGCAAACTGTCCGACTTCTGACGATTTGTTCCCCCTCCCTCTCCCCTTGAGAAATTGAGTCCTCTAGTTAGTGAGATCCATTTCCTTGTGTTGGGAAATCTTATCTTAAATACGCGTTAACAAAGAACATACTTTGGCGATCGGAGGCAGTGGACGAGGATCGGCAAAATACCCGAGGCGATAAGATCGTCTATTGGCGGGTTGCGATCCGAAGAAAGCAGTTTACGAGCCTGAACCAAACCAACATAAGCAAAGTTTTTGAGGAAAGACGAAACATGCAATAATACGTTTGCACATTATATGTATATATATATATATGTATATATATATATATATACATATATATATATATATATACATTTACATAGTCACATACGTGAGCGGCACAAACATAGAGCAGTATTACATAATGTGTGGCACATATTTATGTAATACTATTCTCTCCTCTCTGCTCACCTAATATGTAACAATAAACAGTGGGGGTAATGTCAGCTGAGTGGTGCAGCAGAGGTTTAAGAACGCTGACTCGTGCGTCTGAGGAAGAAAATGTGTAAACATCCCTCTGCGTTGACTTTGACACAGACGATACGTACTTATCGCAAGCGTCACACATCTTGTCCGTAACACACCAACACATAGATATGACAGAACAAGTCACAGCATACATCGAATCAGAACCCCTGAGACTGAGATTAGATATAAATGTGAACACACCCCTCGACCGATTCCACCTCGCGTCCCAACAAAGATAAATAGCCTCAGACGAAAGGTGTCTACCCAAATAACGTCAACAAGCTAAACAGCTGTTGTGTCCAGAAGAAATGCAGTGCTTTACCTCTGCCCACTTCTCTCCACAAAAAAAAAACAGCAATGAAGCATTCAATTCACCACATTCATTAATCGTTTTGATAAAAAAACGCAACGATTCCAAGCATTGCTCAATAAACAAAATACCCAACGAATAGTGCATATTTAGAGCCTCACTTTATAAACAAAGCTGTTGACTCAAAAAATGACTCATGGCGTTATCAAAAGAAGGGACAGAAGAGCACTTTTCTACGATCGATCACTATTTCCCACCAACCTCCCCCCTCCCCCTCTTCAGCAACAGCAACGCGACAAGGTTGGGAGATACTTCAGCAGGAAAAATTTCCTAAAATAGTGTTTACCACCCGCTATCAGCTGCTGAAGCTCACACTGCTTGCGTGTTGTGACTTGATTAATCCGCACAAAATTAGAAGACCAAAATGTTTAAGTGTGCCAATTACTGACTGAAATAAGGGGAGCGGANATACTTCAGCAGGAAATATTTCCTGAAATTGTGTTTGCCACCCGCTATCAGATGCTGAAGCTCACACTGCTTGCGTGCTGTGACTTGACTAATCCACACAAAATTAGAAGACCAAAATGTTTAAGTGTGCCAATTACTGACTGAAATAAGGGGAGCGGAAATAAGGCGAAGTGAATATTGGAGGGATATGTGATTGTCGCAATTTAAATGCAACTGTCTCCTTTCTCTTTCCCCTACGATGCATANTATGCATGACTGCACCATTCCCCGCATATGTTTCCCAAGTGAAGAATCCATGTCGATCAATATAGTGCTGAAAAATGTAAACAACCTGTTGAACGGCTGCCATCTGCACATCCGGATCCTCACTACTCGCCTTTTTCACAATATCCTCCAGCGAGTGCCGATCTACCAAGTTCATCATCGCACCGCCCGCACTCGTCGACGCATCGTCCGACTCCAGTGATCTGAACAAGCGTTCATTAAGAACGACATAGAAGAGACACGGTGATATGAGGAGGCATCGGGGAATCCATGGTTTGTTGGCGCAAAAAGTGGGGCCAGTGGGATGACCAGGTGGTGGTCGCTCGAGTACGAGAGGGGAGAAATCCTGGTATGAGTAAAAGTTCTTTGATCTCGTTGCCTGAACATTTTTTTTTTTCTGTTGCCCAAAGTGTCTTCATCAAAAAATGTGGAAGTAGATTAGAGTCTCCGCAGGAGCTCGATCTAAAATTCACCAAGGATCAGATCGAACTAGCCGCACTCTTGATGAGCCAGAATAGCATAAATGCTAGATCATCAGGTAGGTAACAAACACAAAACGACTTACTCGGCGGGTATGTTGCGTCGTTTGGAGAGTGTCTCTTCGCGTTTGTCCTTTCTGATGGAGACGATGTTTTCGACACGATTCTTCCTCAGCGTGTCGCTGTCCTTGCCCATGTTCTTGTACTGCGTCTGTCTTGACTCCGTCATTGTACTCCCCTTACGCGATACGCAAATTTCAGAGCTCTAAAACGAACAATATATCTTTCAATACTCAGGCCAAGAAACGCTTCAGCCAACATAAAACCAACAATGCATAGCAATGCATCGAAAATGCAATAATATCTACTAAATCTCAAACGTGCAGATATTAAATGTTTCGTATTTATAAGGACTACACATATCACATAAAAAATTTTATATACAAGGAGGCTTCTAAGAAATCGAGGCGGAAAATGTGGCGCACTCGCAATAAAATTGCGGGTNGCGTGCTAAGTGTTTCCACTAATTTAATAGCTGTGCACTCATGTACTTCTGAAGAGTCACACCTGTGGCCGATTTGCTGATGCTTAACAGTTGGATGGGGAAGTGATGTTGCTACAGCAGTGCTACACCTACCTCTTTATGGTTATGGAGACAGTGGGAGAATGGAGACAACTTTGCCTTTGCAGTGAACTTCTATTCTGCGGAAGAAATCTGGCCAAGTGGGATATCAAGCGGCCCGCCAGATGAGTGGCTGTCTCTGTGGACGACAAAAAGTGGTCAGAGATGAAATATGTCAGCCGGTTGCCAAACACAAAGGCCCCGCTCACACTTCACCTTATTGTTGACTGTACGATGGGTATTAGCCCAAACAACTGAATCGTTTTCACCATTCGTGAGTCGAAACCTATCGGACGAACGGAATGTAGATATACACGCCGTCCGTCATAACCATACTGCTACGACAAAACGAACGCATTAAAATCGGATGAAACAAATGGTGATGTAATAACAAACTCGGAATTAGTTCAATACCATCGTGGTTGATATGTCAAAGGTCATTTGTAGAGGTATCGCAATGAACACAACAACTCGTACAACACGACTGAGTTTCCGCAAGAGGAGCGTGTGGAAAGAATTTAGCAGAAACGTTTTGAAATATGGCCATTGCAATTTATCTCTTAGTTCCCTTCCTCTCTTTGCGCTAAAAGTTGAGCAGTTCTCGGCACAGCTATTTAGTGCCGGGGGGGTAACACTTGCATCGATAAAGGCAAAATAGGCAACGACCGCAATCACCACAATCCGAGTTGTATAAGAAAAAACCACAACACCACAAAAACAACAACCTTCTTGAACTTTGCAATCTAAATCAACGCTCATCCACCACTTTGTACGTCGGCATCTAGCAGTGAAGGGTCACTTGACCAGTGGCGGTAAACGTTAACAAGGCCAGTCCCCAAACAGAACCTAAGACCAGCAACTCACAAATACTGCCTCCACCTGTTTCCTCAGGCACTATAGCGCTAAATACTTAACACACTAAACTCCAGAAACCTTCACAGCTCGAAATAAGACAGCCGAGTCGGCACTGGAAACAGTCGTCGTTGTGAAGTTGACGACTAAACACAGCAATCACCCGTCACCACCCAGTCAACACACAACACTGATACACCAAAAATGCAATCGCATAACACATCGCACACCAAACTTCGAGCCTATCAACCAACGAGAGCAAAATTGCGGCCAACCAAGCGCACCGAGTTTCAAAATCATCTGCGAACATTCAGCCTGTCATCCCTCAATCATTTCGTTACTACGGTATTGTGCTTGAGCGTTCTCAATCTGTTCGAGTAAGGTTTACGCCACAAAGTCGAATAGTTCGGAACGAGTGGAGGTATTTGATTTCGTTGCTAATTGCTGCAATTATGGTCAGTTGCTTTGTTGTATGAGCTAATGAAAGTGACGGTTGGATGAGGTGTGGAGAGGTGAAATATTGGTTTGTGGAGAGTGGTCATATGTCTATTGGAAGGGGCATTGCAGATTACGAGGGCCAAACAAAAATTTCGACGGCGAAGTGCTTCACATGTTCTTCATTTGCAGATGATGTTTGATTACTACAGGAGAAACGTCACAGAATTTTTGAAACAATTTCAACAGCAATGCGAAAAAAATCAACCTCAAGGTTCACAACTCAAGATGCAGTGGATAGTGGATAGACGATATGTGATGCTTTGGGTTTGACATGAAGCTTGGAAACCAAAATGTCAAAATTATGCGTAGCCATATCTGTAGAGGNACGAGGGCCAAACAAAAATTTCGACGGCGAAGTGCTTCACATGTTCTTCATTTGCAGATGATGTTTGATTACTACAGGAGAAACGTCACAGAATTTTTGAAACAATTTCAACAGCAATGCGAAAAAAATCAACCTCAAGGTTCACAACTCAAGATGCAGTGGATAGTGGATAGACGATATGTGATGCTTTGGGTTTGACATGAAGCTTGGAAACCAAAATGTCAAAATTATGCGTAGCCATATCTGTAGAGGAGAAGCGATACAATGGGCAAACATGCAGAATTCAATAGAAGGACGGCGAGGTGAACAGCCTCTACAATACCTTCATGGGACAGGAAAACCGTTGCGTTCAACGACTGGCGAGTTGTTCAACACGATTGTCCTTCCTATATTGTTATATGGATGTGAAACGTGGAATACAAGGCTCGCAAAGAAGCGGAAGTTATCGATGATTCGATCTACCATAGAACGAAGAATGATGGGCATCAGCAAGCTGCAGCATATCCACAATAAAGACCTGCCATCATCTCATTCTGGTATAAGAGGTATCGTTGAAATGGTATAAGCTAAAAAGTAGAGTTGGGCTGATCACATGGCAAGAATGAACGATAACCGATGCGCCAAGCGAACTCCTAATGTGAGTAAGAAGACCAAGAAGGCTGCCGCTATAGTGGAGAGACTCGCCTGTGTACCTACGTTCAATGACATAAATTA
Organism: Toxascaris leonina; assembly: GCA_022844705.1. Lineage (NCBI taxonomy): Eukaryota > Metazoa > Nematoda > Chromadorea > Rhabditida > Ascarididae > Toxascaris > Toxascaris leonina. The sequence goes on along the minus strand of JAARMF010000939.1, from coordinate 50,153 downwards.
ACCAGGCGCAGGATCGAGATGAACGGAAGGATGATTGCGAGTTGCAACAATGGAGAGAAACGAGTTGATGAAATTACAGCTGCGCGAAGTATCTATAATAAAGTAAATCTTAAGTATCTGCGATGTTCAGCCATCAAAAGCAGTAACCATCGACGATGCTGAAGTCACACTATGCATTCATTTCAATAGCAGTCTGTTTGCTAAAGCATAACGTGTTTGAGGTCAATATTTGNAGGTCATTATTTGGCAAGCAAAGTGATGACCAACCAATTCCATTCCCAATTCTCCACATAGATAAGTTCTTGGATATGCCTGACTTCGTAGTCGTTATGCAAATTACCCAACTGGCATAACCATTTGCATCGTTTCATGTCCGATAAACAGCTGAAGGTGAATATTTGTAATATAAAGTATAAGAGTGAGAAAATGCGAATTCAACAAATGAGCATCGAAATATTGCTGTCTTTATCGACGAATAGACATATGCAAATCTCTCGAAGACTGCAGCATATCAAGGGGGCAAGCGAGTGAAGAAGCTTGATAGGGAAGGTGCCACTGAACTGTACTTATCATACCTCGCTTACTTAAGGACGAAGCTAAACGATCGCATAAATCTGTTATATAAGATTCGTGTTTTTGCTAGCTCACCATTGACCGCATGAAATTCTGACCACCATAAAGCTGATGCTAATATTTCAACACCTTCAAAGTGTCTATAATTTCTTTGAAAGCGCTTATAAATAAATGTTTGAGAAATGGAATTGCCAGATATGGAGACAAACAAACAGACAAACAGATCAATAGACGAATATAGGTACATACGCTGTGACACAACGTTTACATCGTTTGCTTTGCACGTGCAAATCGCTGAGCCAAATCTATCAGCTAGTCTATGGGTCAAACAAACATAAGTCACCACTGAATATAATTATGATAAATATAAGAATGCATAAGAAATTCGTTGAAAAAATTCCACATCTACATCGATCGTCGAACTCAATTTCTGTTTAACCATAATTGCTCTAAATCTTGTTTCACTCTCCGCTGCTTCGTTTGTAAGCAATTCCACTCATTTGTTTATTTTTCCGTATATTTATTCGTTCATTTACTTATTTAATTATTCATTTATTCACTAATTTATTATTTATAATTTATTTATACAAAGTTCTTCAAGTAGGCGATAATATCCGCACTAACCGACCGACTTCACTCGTACGAACTTATCGATCTCGTCCGATTGTCGAATCTCTATCGAAGATGTGCAAAAATATGCACATTTTTGAGAGATTTGAATTGTTACCGTAGCAAATGATGAGAACACTTAAAAAACTCGATGCTTTAACTGCAGCTTCGATAGTCGCAATGCAATCGTGATTGTGGCGATTGAAACATTTCCTTTTTTTTTGTGTGGAGTGATGTTTGATGTTAAGTGATGCAATTGACTGCATCGATGTGTTATCGTTGTGTTCAAATTTATTCCATTTCAAGTCAAATTCGGATAGATTTTTGTAATTTTTGCGAGGATCGTCGTTGATTTCTTCTTTCAATCGCAGTTGCAATTGCCATCGAAATTTACGTCGATATATTTGTACGGGTCATGTGATTTCCTTCACAAGTCTCAAATAAAGATTCCTTCAAAGAAAATCTTTTGTAAATTTTTTGGTGTTTGAGAATGACCTCCTTTATGGTGTTGTTCAAATTTACATCCACAAACTATATTGTGGTGTCTTGTGTCCGTGTATGTCTGCTTGTCATGCTGGAGGTTTCAACTTGAGAGCCATTGAAGCTCGAGCTACGGAACACGGTGAGTACAATATTCGGCATAGCGATAATAAAGGAAGAAGCGCTGAGGGCACAAATTGTCGGTAATGCTTGATGGCGAATTCTTTCGTGCAAGAGCAGTGGATCGAAAAAAACTAAGTGCCCTACTGCACACGTTTTATGACTTGTCAGTAATTTTTGAAAATGGTTATTAAGGTGGACTGAACGCAAAAAGTCACATTGTAATAGCCACTTCGGAGCGCCTGTTTGCATGGTTTTTTTCTCGACTTAGTGGTGGCTAGAGAAAATTTTATGCTTCTGAGAAGTGAGCTGGTTAGTTGCGACAGGTGCGTCTCGAGACCTTTCCACGTACGTCTTGGAGATTAGGTATTCTCTAGCCCGGCCGTGGCATGGTCTTGCGATTGCACCGCGAAATAGGGAGACTCGTGGCCTTGCAACGTGCAAAGGAAGTACTAGTGGCTGGGCCACAAGAGGGAGAATCCACGGCTCTTCGGTCAAAGATGTGAGGACCCATGACGCTCGTCCCGCAGGGGAAGGATACGTCACTCTGTATTTATAGGCCTTCTCTTTGCACACTCTGAAGTTCTGGTTCCGAATTACTGCAGCTGCTGCTGTAGAACCTGTGTATAGGAAGGGGAACTGCACAAACGGGGGCTGCGGAAAGAGGGCATCAGGTTCGACTTTCGTGTGGTACCACAGATTCCTCCACGCTTATAGACAAAAGGATACTATCCCCACCTCTACGGCTAGGCCACTAGCCATCCTTTTGCCTGGCCTCAGACCCATCCCTTGTTTCATGGCCAGGCCATGGACTCTTTCGGACAGATCCACCGGTTGTTGATTGCGAAGCAACACCGTAGTTCTCAGCGCATTTGAAACATCTGTCATTTCCTCAAACTGCAACTGACCTCTCAAAAATGAGTCCTCCATTTTATCCTTACACCCCTCTCTCCTAAAGAAATGTGCTAGAGGTAATTGACATTTGTTTATGTGTCGTATACTTTTATCACAGATCGTTTAGTGATGCATGCCTCTCGGGAACTAGAAAGGGTCATAAGCAGTGTTGGATGATCCTAGATTCATGCTGTTTCATGCTATCAGTTGCAATTGAGCTGTTTTCTAAGCGCTAAAATATGTCTTACAGCCGAAGGATTTCGAGCCAACTATGCAAATGAACCTGATTAGATGTGTAGGACTCCGGAGTCGCTCATCGTTGTCTATAAATCTTAGTGTTGCCAAATAAGTTGGTGGCCTTTTATTGTGGAAATTTGCATTAAAAGAGTCATACGCATTGTTTTTATAGTCAATCGAAGTTAATTTGGGATTCATATGGATGCAGTTAGTTGCATATAATGTTACGTTTCCAATTTATGCAGTGTATTTGTATGAAACAACTTATTCAGACATATTTTATAGGTGTTAGGCGCAGAGTGGCGTCTCGATTGGTGGAATTTTTCGTTATCGAACGGAGTGCGGCGCTTAGTCGCGGCACTTTGCATCAAGCGTCACGGCTCCGCACTTTCGACGTCACCATAAAAGTGGGCAATTGAATTTTATATTAGAAGGTGTCATCAAACATAATAAAGTATTCATTGTTTTTGGTTCGTTATGAGCGATAATTGAACTTATCTAGAGGGTTACGTTCTATATATTCAGTACTTAAAATAATATTTCAATCAGAGAAAGGTTCAATGAGAGTCTAAACAAACGCATCAAGCGATGTGATATAAATAGGACAGGCCTGATAAGCAATTCTTTAATGCTGTCATGTTTCTTTGCTCGTCCGGAAACATACAATACCTCATAGATGTTTCGATGCTTACAGCGATTGTAAAAGATTGAAATTCGCGCGAGAATCGAAATGAAATTTACATCATCTTATAGGCAAATGAAGTCTAGAAATTACTTACTTGAAAATGTGCCAGTTAATGTGATCGATAGCTGATATTATTTATTTATTTTCGAAGGTATTCCAAAAAAAAAGAAAACCGCTCGCAGTAACACTAAAAATGGTCATATCGTCCTGTGAAAATTGAGAGTACAAACCTCTAAAAAGTTCTCAGATCGTCTGGAAAATAATTGGCACAAAGAATATTCGATCTGGAACATCTTTCCATATGTGGACTACATTCTCTAAATTTCATCATTACATCGTTTATTGTGTGGAGATTGGAGTTTCTTCACCGACAGACATGCCGACACAGGCAGACACATACAAGCAAAGGAATGAGGCTGCAATAGTGTGCATATGCAGTACAAATTGCAAAATGTGCATAATCGCTATTTGTTTATCGTTTGGATTGTAAATGATTTACTCTTTATACAGATATTATTAATTATATTTATTATCATCGTTCTATATATTCGGGAATTAGCATTTGGGTGTTACTCTCAAAAAATTAAATTATTGAACCATTTTATATATCATTTTTCCACTTATCTTTTCATGCAACTCTTCCATGAATATAGCGACTTTATTCATTCGAATAAACGTCTGTTTACGTCTGAAAATAAAGCAAATAGAATGATTTGAGACATATCCATTTCCCCATTAATCATCTTTATAAACAAACGAGATGCGAACATGTGAAGTTCATCGTTCGCCAACTCAGCTGATTTTTTTTTGGACAGCAGTATGAAATTGTCAATGCATTTGATAAAGGCGAACTCTGCTTTTATGATAATATTCGTATCTTAACACCTAAACTTTGCACTCTTCATTGCATTCCTTCCGTTCCCCCACCCCCCTCCTCCCTCCTCCCTCCCCCCTCCTCCGTCGATACCTCTAAACTCAATATCCTTCCTTACTCCAACGATTAAATTATCACAGTAATCCTAGAATAATACCTCACTTTAGACTTTGATTTTCAGCAGCAATGTCGGCACAAATGGCAAATGAGTTCAAAGAGTCCGGCAATCGATATTTTCAACAACATCGATATGAGGAGGCGATCAACTCTTATAATCGGTATTCACTGTAGATTGATGACTCATATTTCTGAGTTCGATTCCAATATCGACGAAATAAATCCAAAAATAACAGTATAAAGGGGGAGGAGGGAGGAGGAATTGGGTAGGATCCGAAGGACAGAGCATATTTTAGTAAATATTTGCGTCTCAATATTGAAAAAAAAATTTTTTTACCATCAATTCGGCTCGCATTTTAATAATTAGAGATAGTGATAAGCAGGTATATTAAAACAAGGTGCATCATACAAATACGATACTTTCCATACCATTCGCAATAGCGCAGATGAAACTAAAGGCATCGATGATATTGCTGAGAAATTTTTACGCATTTTGTCGATCGCAGAATTGTTGCAACAATTTTGACGATGTTGCGAATAAATTTTGATATTATAGTTTAAATTGTTGTGATAACTCACGTGGAGGATCGACTAGCTTGGATATTACTTTAGCTTGGATAACCGGAGGTAGTAGTACTTTAAAAACATATGAAAATACAACACTTTCTAAATCTTCATCCGGGATGTTAATATCAGACATCGATCAACACGTTACCGTCACTACTCATTGGCCTTTGTTCAGTAACATGAGTATGAACTAAAAGTAAAGGAGACGCTACATTCCAGTATGTCTAACAGGTGATTAAAGATCGTTGAGCGGAACCATTTTGCATTATTGAATAATATCTGCAGAGCAATAGTGCATAATCCAACCGAACCGACATATTTCACGAACCGTGCGCTGTGTTATATGCAAATGATGCAATGGGAACGTGCCGCAAACGATTGCCGCAAAGCGTTAGAGCTCGACAGGAAAAGTGTCAAAGTTGGTGCTACGGTCTTTTCCTCTGTTTTTTCTTTTGACCGCGTTGTTGAAGTTTTGAAGTTTCATAAAATCTGGTTTAAAGGCACTTATCATTTATTAGGTTCTAAGCTGTGTCATCAGAGTTTATATCCTCTGAGCTCAACGTTGGCTATTAATCTTCCTTAAGTGGTGACATCAAATTTCATGAGCGTTTATGAATTGAGTTGAGAGAGGATTTATTTAAATCCACCGCTGTTAAGCAATCGTTTGATTCAGAGAGTTGAGGTGGAGGAGACGAGATGAATACGTTGAGGAAAGTTCTCTTTGTTGGATGGCTAATCCAATTGAAAAGACGAATGTCAGCTAAATAAAGCCTAAAGAGATCAGATGCAACTTGCCGTTAAATATTATATGATGCTTGCCGTCTTCTTTATCAATATTTATTGATATCCTCTTCATAAAGTTTTGATTACAAAATTTCTCTTTCAGGCTAATTTTTTTCTTGGACGTAGTTGTGTGCAACTCGGTCAATACGATGAGGCAATTAAAGTATTGACTCGTGCCAATGATTTGGCAATGTGCCAGAAGCTGAACTTCGGTGACGAAATTACTGCACAATTGAGGCTTGCAAAGCGTCAGATCTTTCGAAGAGATGAGGAAAAGCGGTACGTTGAAATTTTTCGCTACGTAACAGAGGCAATGTCGGTATAAAAAGACAGGTGAATCTTTCCATCTGAGGGTGCTGTATGCAGAAAGAAACCGGCCACAGGTACTATATGAAAAGATGCTGTATAGGATATCGGTCTAAAGTTGGGTTCAAGGATGGCAGGGGGTGGGGGGGGGGGGGG
>JAARMF010000939.1:14492-29244 GCA_022844705.1 Toxascaris leonina | reverse complement strand
ATTCAAGTATTTAATTTCACATAAACGACTATTTCAAACCCTTCTTATCGCCGCAACTATATTCTACGGTAACCACAACAGATAAGCAACCTATTTCATTCACTGGGCAAACAGACGAATCACATGACAAAAGCAAGAATCTAATAAGCCTTTGATGAGACAAGAAAAAACGCTTTTTCGAGGCGATTAATAAATATTTTACAACTTCCTAATTACCACACATCATTTTAATCGGGAAACATCAATCAAGGGAGTATTTTGTTCAACAAATGTGATCGATAATGAAATTTTTCAAAACTTTGAAATGCATTTCGAATTGTTGTAAAGAATATTTTTAGAAAGATATTTTAATTCTCCAAAATGAAAAAAATTTAAAAGGCGAAAAAATGATCGAAATATTTCACAGTGGTAATAATTTTATCGTTTGCTAAAATATATATAAAATTGAAAGCTGAGAAATAAACCTTGAGCTCCTTAGTGAGAAGATATGTGACGATAACGGTGAATGAACTGAATAGTGGCGCTAGGAAGACACACACCTCACGTATGTGCAATGTGAAGTGCAGAAAATGCAAAACTCGATAGATCAACGCACTCGTCACCATCAAACCTGTAATGATTTTCCTTCTATACAATTCACTTTCATCACACCTTAAAGGTACGGCTGCAAAAGCCATGTTGAGCACGTGAATGCTTTGCAATAGAAATATATCCCTGAGTAATGCCCTCGTTGCAGCATTTTTGCTTCGATTCTTTCACGAAATTATAGATCCACATTTTTATGCCAATGTTCTTTCTATCCACTCAATTTTATTGGCTAATCTTTACAACTATATAAGTTTTATTTCAACTCTTATAATATGCAGAGATTTTGATTTACTCCAACTAAACGAAACCGTTCATCCCTTTCTTCCCTCCATCCCATGCCGCATCTTGCACAAATATATGATCTCCCTATTTCTCTTCCCTCCTCGACCCTTTATCATATCTTTTTGAATCAATTTTGAGCATCTCTTTTAGGTATAGCCGTTACGTCCCGAACACTAGATTAGACCACATTTATGTAAGCAATGAACTCCGCAACACAAAAAAAAAAACAAGAAAAAATGAAACGAAGGATTTGCCTGGATATATGGTGCCTCCTATAATTCGTCCAAGAGGATACCAAGCTCGGTCATCGAACCAGTTATGAAAGTTGTAGTACCCTTCTTCAGTCAGAAATCTTGTCGTTCGGTAGTTAAAATATGGGTCAAACTGAATACAACCTTGAATTATCCACATATTTTGATAGGGCGAATTAATGAAGAGAGTTTTGCTAATACAGAGGTATTTCCGAAATTTTGGAGAGTGCCAAAACAGTAGGATAAGAAATATTAAACACAGAGAAAGAAGGTAACCTCGTCGGATTAAACAATTTGGTGATTTCTAAAATTTTTCTCCTAAAAGTTCTGGAAGAAAGCGATTAGGTGAGAAAAAAGAGGGACAAGGCGGTGAGGGGGGGGGGGAGGGGTGGGAGAGGGGAGGGGAGATATGTCATGTTATACGTCGATCTATGAAAATTGATGCATTCAGAGGCTTCTTCAGTAGCTCCTTTCAGAAAACTTCAAAAGATGCAAGTTTTATGGGAGATTAATAATTTTATGACGGAAGATTTCATTACTGTTCCGTCAACGACAGACTGCATGTGTTCTCAGTTTATCTTCTAAATAATTGCTTTCTATTGAAACACAAAGAAATTGAGATGAACATAACTGCAAAAAGAAACTCCTAAAAAAAAGAGAATATTTGGACACAAAGGTTATAAGCTATTCTATGACTATCATCAATTACGAACGCCGTTTCAATGACAAAGAGTATATCTGTGGTTAGAATACTTATAAGGTTCAGAGTATAAGACAAACCTCATGAATAACCGACTCGAATCGTAAAACGGAGAAGAGTCGACTGAAATTGAACGATATGTTCCACAATATGCTAATCGCACATATAGTTATACTCTGTTAGTGCATCTTACAAAAATCCCTACGCAAAGTAAGCAAATAAGTCAAAACAATTATAAAATGTTAGACCATTTTCCCCTCAAAAAAAAAAAAAATGTATTTATATGCATGCATGAGGTTACGCATACGGGTATGTGCCATGCATATAAATATAAATATAAACATAAATGTAAATAAATAACAACAAGTTTGGAAAAGACAACTCACAATTCAGCCCTAATAAATTCCACTAGTGGGCGGAATAACCAATAGGAGCTCAAAACATCTATCTTCACCTACCTATAAGCTCCGTTATGGGTCAGCTTTTTCATAACTCGAATTTCATCGCTAAAATAGCAAGTTTCACTACAAATGGTGCAATGAGCTCAATTGTATTATTCTGCATCCAACCCCCAAAATCTTTCAATCAACATGCACAGCTTTTGGGGACTGGCTACATTCACCGGCGGCAAAAACCCCTACCGCATCATATGTTACATTTTCTACAAGTCTCCCCAGAAGGCCGTTTGTTAAACAGCATCAATGAGCAACTAAAACTGCGTGGATTGAATTCAGAAGTGATTAAATATCTGACTGAAATCTTGATATAACTCTCAACACATCAATATGAGTTTAAACGGAAATGAAGAGCGCAAATCGTTAACGTACCTCGAGAAAGCGACAGTGCTGGCCAGCGATAGGATGACAATTTTCAGTGCCATCTCCTGCTTGTCGTGCGATAACCGCAGGGCTCGTAACACCCCCGATGACATCGTTACTCTTATCTACTTGCTCGCCCTACTTCGCACCACTCTACAACAATATAAACATAATGCTCAGCAATATTCCACGAATATCTGATAGATTTACGTTAGTGGACCTCATGTTTCCACTATTTGCATGGCGATTCAAATCTTTGCGTTTCAAGGGAAGTGGAGGTTTCTGCGGTTTCGGAATGAATCAGTGAATACATAATCAAAACACACCCTTTCTTCGAATTTTTAAGGGTGCAGTGGTCTATACACGCGGGTGAAAGAAGACAATTATGGAGGGGAGTCCTCAGGTACGAACAATAAAAAGGTGATGGTTAATCACTACAGACGCATTATCGTCACAGATTTGAGGCTGGATGCGTGGATCACAATAACAATCGTTAAAAATGTCAATACCAATGACTGCTAAGTTCATTCCTTTATTATATATCAATCAAAGTTCCATCATGAGCGTTAATATGCAGTTGCACGCTTCCACTCAACCATTTTCTTTGATCAGACAACAAATATGCCTAGGGCAAAGCATGACCTTGGAGAGGGGACTTGATTTTATAGTGCAAAGATATTCACGTCAAAAATATCAAAGTTGAAATGCTGAGCTCAACGTTAAAACGCAGTTCAAGCCCGAATATGAGCCTGAGATCGAATTCCAAATTGCTGTCCACTTGTCACAGACATGTTTAATGGTGGCGCAATTGTCGGGTTGCAACCGCATACCACTTTTCCACGAAACTGTCACCTTTCTATGACGAAAAGCTTTGTCCAATTTCAAATTACAACCACGAATAAAAGCACTTGAGGATATGAATTCCCCAACACTTGTAGCGACCTTTTCCTNCACTTCTAGCGATCTTTTCCCAAAAGTTTATAGGAGTGACTTACATAGTCCTTAAAAGTAAACAGGAATTAATTTATAACGTAATAACTGCAAAGAATGCAAGAAATCGAATGCCTACATCAACGAAAAGACAATGAAATATTTGCAGTCGCAGGTAATTCTAGTCAAAGTCAGAGCAAAGAAATGGTAGCGACCTTTGATGAATTGAGGGGAAAGAAATGCGAAAAGGAAACCCTCTAATAAAGAAATAAATAAATAAATAAAGTAATACAACCACCAATTCAATAGTACCTCCAAAATATGAGAAAACACCAACACATCCAACACCCAACCCGTATTTTACCCATGTGCCACGATGGCATTTTCCAAACTGAACTCAAAAATCTTGAAACGATGCATTTTTTTACAGTACAACTATATGCATACCTGTTGCCACCGTGATGCAATATTTAAACGATGTCCTATGCATAAGTCAGGTAGCGTATGCATATGACGCTCAAATCGTATTCACCTGTTTCTCTGCGGATATGTGCGGTAATAATCATTGTGATGGAAAAAAATATATGGCGGGAATGGCATTGAAGAGGTAGGAGAAAGATTAGAGATGCAGTGGTTTTATAGTTAACAAACAGGTGTACTATAATGCTTCATCTAAATGTACGTCAAATAAAAGAATAAAGTGTTTTTATTTTTGACATTCCGAAGTGAGAGAACACACAAAACCTGACAAAGATAGGTGGTGCAATGGTGAACGTAAACAGCAATAACAATGAGAGTGCAGGATGTCAATAAAGCATTTCGACGTATCGATGTGAAACACATCGACGTTGAATATCTGAAAGCAGCGATCTTGTGGAGATGCCAACAAGCTAGATGCACTTTGAACGATGAAGTGAATGAATTGACAATATTGGGAGTGAATATGTCCTTGTCCATTATGATGTGGAAGTTGTGTAGAATGCTGTATGTTTTAGCATGATGGAATGAATGCTTTCGTCGACTACGAAGAGAGCTGAACTGAAATGTTGACGGAAAGATGAAGCCGATGAAGGCGAGCATGATTTTGCATTAAAAATTCGGATCGAAGTTGAGAATGCGACTTCCCAATGATTGCAGATTAAAGAGTTGTGAGCTGATAGTACTTTCGTTGATAGCGACTAAGGGAAATCTTGTGAAGAGCAATTTGGGTGATATGTTTTCGGAGATTCTTTAAGAGTGCAACAAAATAAAGGGATGAAGTATTCGAAAGTGGGTTGGCAGCAAATGATGATTGTGCTAGCTAGCAAAGCCTTCATTCGCAAATGAACAAATAAAACTGCAGAATAGCCGAAAGGAATAATTTAAGCATGTGATATGTACAACCTTCCAGAGAGAACGTTTCGAACACAGAATAAGATATAAATTAGAAAATAATGAAAATGAGTAATGGATAGAAATTAGAAGAGTGAAAATGTATACACGGGTGGGAATTAATTACCGAAGCAATCAACAGCGCCTTTCAATAGAATGAGCTGCAATTGGAGCGGAGAAGGAACGAATCGAAATGGCCCCTGACAACGGAAACGTTTCTGTTGTGAACGACCGTTTGTCGATGAAGATGCGATATTGGTAAAATTGCATAATTCCTGCGAAATACTTGAATGTAGTGAAAAGATCGTTGTTGAGAAGGATTGTTTTTAGCATTTTCAATGAATATCGCCAGCTATTGCGAAATCGAGTAATTCTGAGCAAAGAATAGAGCTCAAGTTTAAAGCATCAAAAAGGTCAATAAAAAGCTTCTAATTGGGCAGCCAGTGACCTCGGGATGAAAATTGGGCAAATCAAAACTATAGAAATCGCTCTGACAGCTAAAGAATAAAAAGAGCAAATTATTCATTTCCACTGAGGAGCAGAAGGGGTACCTCAGAACAAAACAATTAGAAGAACGGCCAACCAGCACTACGCCTCGAGATGACAGCTTGTGAATTCTTGCCGGGGTTTTCGCATCCGGATTCTACAACTCAACCATTTTCAATCTATTTTTCGTTGGATTAGCCCCATTTCCGGATGGAACTTCATTTCGAGTATTGAAATTTTTGGATTGAGGGTGCTTTTAGATTTGACATTTGGTGAGCAGAGACGATGGTGGAAAACTGCGTATTGAATTATGTAAAGAAATAATAAATGCGGTATTTTACTTCCATGAAATCCCAAGACCTATTGCGATTGGCCATCGAGTCACCACGGCAAAAATACAAAGATCTAATCGGGCTGNNNTGTGCTTTCTGTCGATTCGTTTGTGCAACGTTATTCGTTTGCTTGCATCGGTGGTCAACCTATCCTTATGCATTGAAGGCCTTAAGAATTGAGGTTCACTTTATATGCGATTTTTTCAAGGGAATCAACGTTGTCATGCTCCCTGGAATTCAGCTTACAATTATCAATCCAAAGATCGGTTACATCCCATCTCCCTCAGGCCGTCTTTGTTGAGCAAATTTTTTGCAGCAGTCGTTTCCATTCGAAAAGTGTTTCACAGTTCTTTCTCGTTTGTCTTATCCGACCACATATTGCTTGTGCATCGTCATTTTTCTCGCGCCTGCGCGTGCCATATNTGTGCATCGTCATTTTTCTCGCGCGTGTATAATGCAGAAACAAACGATTCCATTACCCAGGCTGGAGCTGGAGCGGAGTGAGAAACTGGAGACCAGAAGAGTCGCTCGCTTGGGTAAGTGCTGCAGCTAAGTGCAAGGCATAGGTGGTAGCACTCGATCAAGTTGGGCGAGCGTTGGGAACCCCATCGTTGGAGCACTGTACAGTCGTCCTTGCTTCTACTTCTGTCGGTATCATGAAGTGAGTGGTCAATTGACAGGAAGAAGTGTCTCAAGTTCGAGTTGGTCATGTTCCCTTCCGATGACGATCCGCGGGTGTTACACGGAATCGCCTCGTTCCAGCAAAGGGCAGCATAGAAAAGGCTGACGATAACGTCCGATATCAGAAACTCAACTGGGAACGTAACCAATTTTTTTGTTAAACAGTTGCTCTTAATTCGGCCACTAGAAATTCAGTATTGTTGTTGACTCCTTCGGCACAGCGGAGTCTTCACAATGACATCAACATCAGCATGAAGACGCAGGGACCAAGATGTTAGCAATCAATATTCGAGAACACTTCGATTGGACACAGCAATTGCTTCAGGACAATGTTCCAGTCGGTCATGCTATGATACTCCCAATATATCCTTGGTAATCAGAAACGCTTTTTCTGAAAAATCCACAGAAGGCGGTGAATTGCAACACTCAAATCTCCGATTCCATTGTTAAACCATTGAAGAATCGGGTTATCTAGCCTCAGGGAACATTCATGGCGAAAATTCACCTGAAGAAGTGCACATTTTAACCAATTGGCACTAAAACGTTGAATTGATGTGAAGGTGTTTCGACATTGTTCAACGCGAAGAGGATAGAGAATTTGTAATTATTGAATAATATTTTCCATTGCAAACATATCATCGCTATAATTTTGAGCATCTGCCGAATGCGTCGAACCCTATTGCGAACTATGCAACATCAAGACAACTGACCACCGACAACTCTTTACTCAGTAATCACCAAACTCAAATTTGATTTTACACTCATATTTGCGCCATCTTTTTAATGCTGCAGCTATCGCACGTGATAGCAGAAAATATCCTTAGGTGTTAAGTAATGCAATTGACAGTTTTTGATTGATTTTGTTACCAGACGCTCATCCCCCCCCCCCCATCCCCCCTCTCATCCCCTCCCCCAGAAGGTGTGCAGTAGCGCTGCTTGACTTCCACAACATGTTCTCAGGAAGTAACACTTTCATGAAAGAGCATTGCGTACGACTTGGTCGATCTCGACGATATCATTTCCATGTGTAGATATAACTGACTGACCAAGGAAGAAAGGTGACATGTCCAAGATTTTGAAGAGAGACGAAATTCGCATCACCGTTTATGAAAGAGAGAGGAAGGATAAATGTGATACACAGAAGAGATTACAATAAAGAAAACAAATGACATACAATGAAAGGAACAAACAAACAAGCAAACACGATCACCTCACGACACATGCACAATTAGAGATATTTCGGCAGCCAAAGTGCATCAATGCTTCATCTATCTTTATATGTTGACACTTTATCTGATACATCTATGTCTAGTAGCTATTCTTCAGCAGTATTGTTGCTTTCTAGTCCTTACACTCATAACCCACCCGAATGCTGTTACTGTCTTTTTCTCATGCTTTTACCACATCCTTCCCGGACCTTGCGAGGCTGCCGGAACTTTATGGCCTCAGTCATGGCGGTTGGTAGCTACAATTAAATATGTATGAACTGAACTACTTTGTTTCTCTCGCTTCTCTCATGAAAACACTATAGAAACCTTTTCCCTTACAAAATTCACCCAATGATACAATGTCTGATGGTCCCTTTATCCACAGGTTATCCCCAAGGCACAAGACGAAGGAAGTTTGATATTGAGATACGGTGAAGAATGTTCGAGACCTGCCGAGTCTTTGATATAGTATATGCTCGAATATAGCCCCCCCCTCCTTCAATAAAAGCACAACATAGACTGAGACTTGTCATGAGGTTATTTCTTTGAAGTTGTTTTACATAAAGAAAGCTTCGATAGGTTCCATGTGGTCATAAAGATATGTTATAGAGAGCAATCAAGGGCATACAATACTAACAGTAAATGCGCTTTGTCAAATTCACAGAAAAAGCCTCTTCAGGATCGCATTTCTTTGCAAACTGCGGCCAGCCATCATGTATCGTTCCCAACTGTCGTAGACAAATCTTGCGTTCTGTACCATACTGACGTCTCCTAAAAGTAACTGTTCGAGCTAGCGTTTCTGGATAACTCTCTGAAACTAAAATCTTCGGACAGTCCCCCCCCCCCTCCCCACCTTCTCAATGAACTCTGCCCTTCGTATAAACCCTTTTCCAGCTTCCGAATGAAGAAGTAACCCGTTCTCCAATCTCTGGCATAATCAAGATGAAGAAAACCTCTTTTCACATGTTTCAGACGTTACGTAACGTCGTTGTACTTCGCACAAAAATCGAGAACAAAATAAACTTCCACCTCAGTGTCTTTACCCCTTTCCCCCTGAAGTCCTAAGGAATTGATAGCCGAGGTATTTATTCGAAGGCAAACGATATGTGTCGTCATGCCGTACACACAATTACGCCACGAACAGAAAGCGGAGTTAACGAAACAGACATAATTTACCTTCATCACTTGAATACTATGCAACTGAGTTGTTTCAAAAAGCAATCCGATGGTGTCACTTCAAAAATGGCATTAAAAAATATTAGAAATCTATACATTGTTTGATGATGAGTGAAAGAAATTTGTAGAATTGGGACCTCAGAGATGAACAAAATTTGTGAACGCAGAAATGGGTGCAAACTTTGACAAATGATCACGTCGAATCAGTGAGATGCGCTAAAACAACGATGACAGATGTGCCAAATCGAATTGCAGCAATTGCACAATAATTAATATACTTTTTTTTTTGCACGAAAGAGAGATGAAAAAATAGAAAAACAATGAAAGTGATTGCAATATTTTTTTACTATTTTGTCAAATTGACAACTGATCTCTTATTTTGCAGATTTGTCTGCGACAAAAACTCCCACTGATAATATCTATGATAATAAATCTATGACGATGTTGCGAGAATAGTTTCGATAGACCGGAAACGAGATCGGAATTGCAAAGCATCTCTACTAGTGATATCAATTCAAAAGTCGCTGTTGTCATGTGTCTGTGTATATCGGCGTATTTTACACATTGAAGTGGCATTCATCCGATCACTAATTTCATTGTCACACCGATCGCATTCTCATTTCCATCTTGAATTCAGTGAGGAAGTTGGTTTCTTTTGCTGTCAATACATCACGTACATTTGTCTCTATCTAAAGTCAACAAGCATATGTTAATGTCAACGCAGATTTAATTGCCTAATTAAAGTTATTGTGATTGTTGAATATGAAAATGCGCATTCGAATATTAAACACTCATCGATCACCAAGTGATCCTCACGAATGACCGAATATTTGTGAAATATCGGACAAAGATCACTGTTGTTGATAACGTTTTGTATTATTGGATGAAAGCAACTCACCAATAATAGGATGATTTGACGACGCATCGAGGGCACTTGAAAAAGAGTTCACGAGAAACGACAATAGGGTCACCTCCGATGTGATTCCTCAACTTGACTAGATCTTCATTCGTTACGAGCGGTGCCTGTATTAGTTTGAGCAGTTTGAAGAAGAAAAACTCTTGGAATATTGATTTGAATGGCGTTATATGCATCGATTTACTCATGATGGCTGCGGTTATTGATTGCAGGAAACTTACTGTATCATTCCAGTTGGAGTAATTAGTAAGGAAATAATGAATAATGAAGTAAAGAGAAATAAAGCTTACTTTCGAATACTCAATATTTTGGCGAAAATTTTGAAAATTTTTGAAACATTTCGATTTTCAGAGAAATTAACGAGACTTTTTTTTACAACAAAATGGGCGGTCATTTTTCTATCTTCCGTTAAATGTATCATTTATTTTGGCCAAGATAGAAGTGCCAAAACATTTGTTTTGACCAACAGAGAAAGATAAAACCTTTTTTCTGTCCAATATAGAAGTATTAAAATATTTTTGTCCTAGCCAATTATGACAGCATCCAAACAAATTTATTTTCGTCCTACGAGCGATTTCATGCGCTTAATGGATCATCTTAGTTTCGTTATAGCGAGTTGCAGGCATTCTATACGTACAAACATCTATCGGAACTTATAGATTTCTGATTTATTCTCTGGATTGAACTTGCTTCATCATTTTTACATCTGATGTCACTTTCGGATTCGTCAAAACCATTGAAAAATCCAAATGGATTCGACTGAAATACTATACGAATGCAATTGTCCCTTTCTGGTGCTCGAACGATTAAGCCTATGATCAACCCATAAAGCTGCGTTAAATATGCGAATTCCTTTACATGACTATCAAATCAACGCAATATAAAATATACAGCTACTATATAGACCATTGTTTAACTCGAGTAGCCAATAACATTTGTTTATTTACGCTCCTTTTCAGCATTAAAATGCAACTTCTCGTAGGATCGCATCAGCGATGAAAGTGAAATCAATATGAACATCGACCGCAGTGGTTTCTATTTTTTTATGCAATAATTCGAAGCGAAACGTTGAATGCTCTCAATGGAGATTTTAGAATGTACAAATAAAACATACAAGGATCCTTTTGTTGAAAGAGAAGAGCGTATGAGGCATTGGCGTTTCTTGGAATCCAGCACAACTTCTTGGCCGCAATTTTTCAACGCCGATGTCCACAAATTGAGTTATATTATCGTGGCACTTCACCTGAACGCATCGTTCAATTCAAACGATTTGTCCGACTTAGCATCTTCTCAGACCCATTTCAATCCACAAATATTTGCTCTTTTAATGATATCATTAATAAAATTACAACTCTTTGAATTCCTCGGATAAACAAACTTAAATAACGTTAAAAGGATATTTTAGCTTCTTATAGCATTGGTCACGTGCTATTTGGACTACTGTTACAGCACATTTTCACTTGTAAATCACTGTATTTTCGATTTATTTCCTATTGAAAGTGCGACATTATCGACGAATTAGGAGTCCACAAATTTTGCGGTCACTGATTTCGAGCCACTAATTAATCTTCATCTTCCTTCAAAAAATATTTTATTAAACTCTCAGATTTTCCTCGCCCTTCTCTCACTTTCATATACGACGAAGCAAGCATCTTCTATAAAAAAGGGCACCAAAAAGCGAAAGAGGCTAATATTTAACATCGTTTATAATTTAGCAACAAATATGACGCATGCCAATCTCTTTATTGCACGAAATTATTCATTCATTGCTATCATTTTTATAGTGCCGAACAATATTTTATAGCAACTCATATTCCACTGCGAAATAAACATCTAAACATTACCACTTCCACTCTATCTGCACATCTGCGTGACTTCGAAATCAATTTTTGCCTTGCAAGTGCAAACCCACCATGGCCAGTACTCAATAAACAGTTGTTCTGAAAAATGACTAATCCATTATATACGGAAGATTCCAAGAACAATATCCAATTTGCGATTAGCGAATAATATTACGTTTTTTGATGCGAAAATTATGACGATCAACTCGAATAGCGTTCGCCGTTGCAATCGAACCGATAATCGACATTATCTTAGCAGAGACACAACGACCAACAGAAACCTCAGCCATTTACCAAATAATCTCTTCAATCCTCACAGCGATTAGAAATGAATAAGAATAAAGCTAAAGAGGAAATACTTTCGAGAATCATATTCAATGTTTGTATCGTTTGTTCAATTCGTCCATTAATTCTTTTCATAATCCATTTTCCTTCTCATCTTTTCGCCTCATTTATCACCGTTCTTCGCAGTGAATATCATCGTCAAAGAAAACAAAAAATATATTAAATAAACGAAATTATACGATAGTTACCCTTTTGAAATGATGTGCTTCAGAAGGCAAAGAGTAAAATCTGCAATGCCATAGATTGAAGCCAGCTTTTCCTTCTTCAATTTCTTTGATGAGCGTCAATACAGTGGCATGTTCCTCCTGAACTAGTTTGACTCATCAACGTAGAGCCGTTATTTCTCGCCAATTTTTCACGCATTAGACAGTGAAAAAAACTGTTAGTGAAGGAGAATCTTAAACAGTTACACCGCTGAGAAGGAGCAAACCATGGTACACTATAATTAAAAATGATTCCAAATAGCACTATGAGGTCAAGCTCGATCGAGAATTAGATCTGCACTCAGTTCCATACATGCATCCGTCACTCTCTTCCCTTCGCAGTGGATATCGCTTGTCAGAAAAGCTTAAGAGACTAATTTTACACGTACCGCCTATGCTCACCTATACATACAACCGCATCATGGCTCATCACTGCTTTCCGTTAGCTGCAGCATAACCGGCCCCTTACCGGGCACTGAACGTGAAGCGACTAGATTTTTTAAAATTTGTTGGTGTAATTAGATATAACACGTTCACCTAATCATATCAAAATGCGCCTTTGGGTGATGCAAAATGTAAGGCATGCACTGTAAAATTGGTTTTCGATGATCATAGCTGATCGTGATGTCCGAATATGTACAAAACGCAGTCCTATATCACAATGTTTCGCGTTGAATGATTGTAAATTGTATCCTTCTATGGCGGGCAGAAATAAAAACCTTTAGAGGTGGATTTAGGGTTCGCTTAGTGCAGTGGCAATGCAACTGTTGCAGATAAAAAAAAAGCCCATCATTGGCGTCGNTTAGTGCAGTGGCAATGCAACTGTTGTAGATAAAAAAAAGCCCATCATTGGCGTCGGGCTTTCCTTCGTGTACGTTGAAAATAATTTCAGGGCAACGAATTCCTACTCCATCCAGAAAGCAAGACATCGACTTTAAACGAAGGAATCTTCCTTGCAATGATTCCTGTTTATGCTAGAGTTTTTATAACTCTCATAAAAGATGTTATGTCGCTTCCTCATCTAGAAAACATCACCGTATTGCTGAATCGCCTTTCACAGGAGAAGAGGATCGTGGACGACTAGCAAATTGCATGCAATGGATGAAAATGAACGCTTTTGAGGGAAAGTATGCATCTTCACCGTCCTCACGGCCCCAAATACGTCGTCTTCAGTTCTTGCTCCTATGCAAGTGGAAAAGGAATATTCCTGAGATGGAAGTTGGCCAAGCGAGCCAACCCAATAACTGCTTCCTCTCCACATCCACACTTTCCCTCAGCATGTCAATGATCACAACATCCACCGTTTAATAAGCAATTCAAAAATTGCTGCATCGATGCCATGAGCAGCATTTTAACGACTTTAGAGGGTTCCAAAAAGAATTCACTGCGTACATTCAACGAGAATGAATTTCATTGAGAGGAATGAGGGGGGTGGGGGTTGATATATGGAAGTAATATACGAGTAAACGATAAATACATACAATGGCTGAGGATTGCAGAGATACGAACACAACGTTGGCAGCTATCAGTACGAAAGTTGTAAGTGTTTCGATTACTGTAATGATAGCGCACTGTTTGCGACGTAACAGGAAACGGAGCATTCGCATCATGCGACCGCGACTGCGAATTAAAGAGTCGCTCCTCTGCAATGCACATTATGTCACATCTAAGCTAGTCCTTTAGCTTCAAATTCAACTCGAACTTCTCGTGTACTATTGCTTACTGTAGAACAAAGCATACTGCTATCGTACAAACTCCAATAAAGGTCCTCTGAAATGTCCTAAGCAATTCGTTTACATGTTGTTATTAGCATTCCCATATAACTTCTTAAGTCTATTGTTGAATGGGTCTCATGCAAATTGCTTTATGTATCCTTTATCCACTCATAATCGAAGTCCTCACCGAGAAATCTTCTTGACTCGTTACGTTACATTTTAAAACAAATCGTGAATTTATTACTGTCAATGCGAATCAACGCAATTACTAAGATGACCAAATTAGTTGAATACATGCGACAAAGAAATGTCGTAGAAATATCGTATTAGTGTGAAATAATTAGAGATTAATTATGTAAATAAATATCTATTAATTGTTTGCATTAATTATTCGATTGATTATGGATTATCTAAAATTAGAGAACAATCAAAATCATAGAATTATATAATTGAAAGACTTTTACTGACTCAATTAAAGGAGATAGGAATATTCGGTATTTCGTTAAAAAAAAACAGCGATGCATACGAAGATAAAATAGGAATGATATTGTGCAATTAGAATATTAAAATTAAAAGGAAATTAATTTGAAGAGAGTTCAGAGATGCCATTATGTTTTGATGACTCAAAATGAATGATTGAATTAAATTTTTGATGGCCATTTTCCATATCTAAAAAAGTATCATAAGAATAGCGTCCAATTCGATTCTTTCCCTTTCATATTCAGGGCACTTAAATACAGCAAATCGCATATCACTTGAAAGAAAGTGTAGTTTGGAGAATAAAACATTCGATGTATTGTGTGTGTCTATAGAATATCTCAAGCTAGTCACAAAGATAGATGGAATTTCACGCATCTCTATGTTTTAGTTTTTGAAAGAAAGGGGAAGACATAGTGGAGGGAGGCCTAG
>JAARMF010000938.1:40714-58279 GCA_022844705.1 Toxascaris leonina | reverse complement strand
CGATTGAATAGTTGCTGTTGCATTGCTAGCATTTGTTTTTCAATGCAACCATTTCATCTAAATACGGTCTCACAATGGACCGAACGAGCGGCTGTCACTCCTAAAGAGGAATACTTCTTTAGGAGTGACAGCCGCTTTCACGACTATTTATCGCGTGAAGTGCATTTTAAGTACAAATGAGGCTTATTCTTCCTATGGCCCGGACCATTTCTGAAGAGGCCGTTCTCTTTTTCATCTTTCGAATTTTTATGGCTTAATTCTTCGTGAGGAGACTTATGAGAGGTTGTTTTATACTCCATCCTCTTTATTGCGAGTTTTTTGGTGGGCAGCATTCAATGGGGACCCTTTAGAAAATCAAACCGCTTGCAATTGCGGATATATGAAGAAGAATGAACAAGGTGAGTAAATGGAATTCATATCTTGTCTTCATTTCTTGAGCGAATTCTTTTCTTCTCTAACACCGTGCTGCCCTACATCACGGTTGTTCGAAAGCGTGATGTGCGCCTTTGAAAGTGGCTGCATACTAAAACAGCAAAAACAAATTATAAAGAGGTAACTTCAATAAGCATCTCAGGGGTCCAAGATGATCTTCTGATCCAAGAAGTACATGCTGAATCAGATGATGATGAAACTTATGATTTCGAAAAAAAACGAACAAAAAATTGGGTTCGATATGTGGTTTCCTGAAATACTGAGCTGCATAGTTCATACACCGCAGCTTATGCTGGCAAGTGGTCTGAAGGGATCCGGATGCCGTAAGGAGAGCGGCGCATGAATAAAGGTCATGCGAAAGTTCAGGATTACATAAGCAACAGCTAAACAATCTAACCAAGGTCCGTGCCGAATTTTATTCGAACATTTCAGTAGTGGATGCTAGCTTATAGAGCATTTCTAAAAACTGATAAAAACGCAAATAGACTTGTGTACACAAAGCGAGTAGTGCAGAGGGGGAGAGAACCTTTCTTCTTCCATCTCTTCAAAAGAAAGGGAGAAAGGGACCCACATGTCCATTTGATTGTCTGATCGTACATATATTGTTGCAAAAGAAGGATGTTTAGTGTTTTTTCCGATCTCTCTGTTCTCAACCTCGCTTCCTATTCTGCCGTGCCTTCTTCAGCTGTTTGACTTCATGCTAGTGCGATCCATCATGGTTCAAATGCCGTCGGCGTCTCAACTGTTTTTCATCTCCACCGCTGATGTATTGCTGTCTTCCTGCATCCGTCTTTTTACGCAAACCTGACCCTTTTCAATGGGCAGACGTCCACATGTGAAAATTGGTGATGGCCGTCTTGTTGATCACAGGACATGACAGATGATTCCCGGGGTTTTGACGAGCGCGAAATTAGCGTGAACAATTTGCCTTACCAACCGTAGCTCATCGACAATCGCATCCATTTCGTTTTTGATAAAGAAAATACTGATTTTATTCTGGAAATTCTTTCGATGATTGCTCAAATCTTTTCACCAAATGATCGCACTACTCTGATGGCTTTTGTTCGCCCTACTAATTAATAAGGTGGCTCATCCTGCCCTGTTCATTTGTATCGATAAAACCCAACGTACAAAAAAAAGTAGTACTATTATTATATTTCTTAGGCCAGAATACTTGGTGCAGTGTTACCCAAATCCGAAATCGCAGGCATATCGCATATGTATTGTATTAGGCATTTGAAAAAGTGGTAGAAATATATTATTATGTCCTTTTTCAGAAAGGAGTATGGAGTACAGTATTATATTGGAAATTGTGGTGCAATGGCACGACTACGTATGACATTGCTTTAGCGACGGAGTATCACCGAGTGATATTACCCTTCTTACACTGATTGTAGACTGTGAGCACAAAAAGAACGATATTAGCCACAGTTACCCACGTAACTTGAGCTTTTCGTCCAAAAGTCGAGGTTTTCGTCTGAAGCATTCATGGTCGAAACGATGGATGAGGGATAAGGTGAAGCAATACTGGAACAAGTGATAGAAAATAGTGGGCATCAGAAGTGGTGGTCGAAAGATGAAAGCCGCAAAATATAGGCGAGTTGGACGTGTATATACACATGTGTGCACCTAATCAGTGTGAATTCTGTGGCAAACTGTTGAGCCTTTTTTCGAATGGGGTAACGCTTATGACGCGTAAAAATTTCAGATTCCACAGATAGATAACTGTTGACAAAATAACTCTCCTTGTTTTTATATAGTCTCATTCTGCGTAAATTTCTTAGCAACGTGTGCCATGTAAGAATGATATGAATCAATATGGGATCGGCGTGAACAAAACCAAATATAATAGGTGAAAGTTTACTTCTGTCCGGTATGATTCAGGCGAGTCAAGACACAGCGCCGAAAATCTCCTAGTGAAGCTTGCTAGAATAAGTTTGCATCGCAATAGGTATTTCTCATAATCACACCAACATATGAACAGCAGAAAGTATCGCATTTTGGGGAACAACTTGATGGGGCGAAAAATATCCGTCTTGTCAGGAAGAGAAAGATAAGCGCTGAATTCTGTTCGTCCGTGCTTGTTTGCCTTGTGATTTGCGTTCCATCGGTGAATGATGCGATTCCATATATCGCAACAACATTCTTTGTTACTCTTTACAGCTTGCATTTTTAATTCGGCTGCGCTGTACCTAACTGCTCGAGACTGCTTGATTCAAGCCATGTCTAAATTTGAAATTTTCGTCTAGTTGATGAGGGCTGCTTTGTGCGAGTCGCTACTGTGCTATGCGTTGGCTTGAGCATAACATTTCAACTACATCTGTGCGCTTTTAACACATGCCGGTTCATAAATTAGGAAGAAGCAATGGTTTTCATTATCTCGTTTTAAAAAGGATCGGCTTGGAGGAAAGCGAAGATCCGCTAATTCTTTGCGTAGACAAAATCTTAGCGTTTGCTAATAAACGCTGCATTGGCAAATTCCAGTTCAGTGAGTAGAAAAACAATGCATAGGGCACTGGTCGTGCTTGAAATATTGGCTAGAACATTAATCCGATTTCAGATGGTGTTTTCACCATCTGAAGGTTTACATCTGAAGGAAGTAAACCATCTGAAGGTACAGATGGTTTACTTCTCTCGTTTAGTTCAAAAAGCCTCATNGAAGGTACAGATGGTTTACTTCTCTCATTTAGTTCAAAAAGCCAAAAAGCCACTCTTGTGAAATGAGTGACTGGTCATCACTATCATGATAACGAGGTGTGGTATAGCGCATGAATTCATATCAGGGATATGAATAGTGCGAATTTTCTCATCGATCCAGTAAATAGCGCTGCACTTTTGAGGTATAAACATGGAATTTGCGGGTGATGTGAGTCCAGCTGAAATATACGGTAGCAAGGCGGAAGTGGAACTTGTTGACGTCATCGCCGACCGTGAAGGTAGGTGCATCGTTCGGAGCTGAACCTTATCATGGAAATTTTTTTCCTTTGTGTCTACGGCCATATGACGTCCTTTTGCTAGTAGCTCAAGAGATCCGTTATGCGCGCCTCATGTGATCAACAACTATAATCTAATGGCGTCACTGTAATGCTCCTTTGTAGTACTTTCTGGTCATCATGTGTGTTGCGTTGCCGAAAACCTGGGACCATAGCGTTACACCAAGGTAGAATGTTTATTGGAGCCAAACCATTTCTTATACAGTGACAATGACTTACGTTATGAAAATAACATCTATGCTCTATTTGTCATTAGATAGGCTATGTAGTCACAATAATGGTCTGAATAAGCAGCTTGATCGACATTACATATGCGAAATGACAATGTTTCCATTAAGAACCATTAACCCCTACGGCATTAGCGACTTTTTATGGTTTCAGTAGTGCATGTTGTGAGAACAGCGCCAAAAGAGCATTGACGATAGTTGTTTTAATTTTCATCACGTAGGCAATCAGTAGTAGTTGATTCAAGGTTTGATTCGCGCTCGCGACAGTATACCGCTGATATGCTAACAAAACTTTTAAACTCATTCAACTTTCCGATAGGCTGACCGAAGCAATTAGACAACAAAGCATGGCTGGCCGCATCGCACGATTCACCTCTTTGCCATCATGCAGTATCATCGCAGAATCCTTTTTGATTTGCTGCAAGCTATTGTTTGCGTTTGAAATTAGGATCTTCAATCGACGTTCTTCGTCCTATATCTTCATTTTTCACTTAATTTAAAGCGAAATTCGGAACACACACTTCATTGCTCGTTCTGTTATTTGCAATCGTTTCTCGTCTGGAGCTGTTAACACCACGTTTCGATGCCGTATGTTGTTGCTGTCAGGGCCGTAGAATTGAATAACTTCGCCTCTATTTCTCTCCTAGCTTCAGATTTCAAGATATCAGATACTCCTCTGAATATATTCCAAGCGGCTGTCTGTCTCCTACAGACTTCTTCCTTCAGATTCTTGTCCACCTTTTCGGATTATCTCGAATAAATGTCTTTTTCCGCTTCCACAAATATTTCGCCCGATCTTATTTCATCGCAAAGCAAATTTTTTGTTTATATAAACTTGGTGTTAGCTTTTCGCGACCTTCAAACCTATTTTTGCTCCTCAATCAAACTCCATCAGCATTTTTTTGCGGCTTTCCCACTGAACTGCCTATAATGATAGGGTCATCAGCTAACCCCAGGAAGCTTAATTTCTCGCAATCAACTGCTATGCCCTCTATCCCGTAAAAACTTCCGCATCACCGTTTTGAGGCAAACAAATACTGGCTTTGGTGTATGGCATTGCTTTGCTTGACCTCCCTGCAAGCTGCGATTTGCATTTTATTACGGAGGAAGGTAATACAAGTGAAAATATCCTTAGCGCTGGTGGGAGTAGTTTGATGTATCCTGAGCGGATTACTCTGTCCTTAAGCGCTCTGAGCACTGCAATGACTTCAAAACGCCTATCGGAAGTCCACAATGGCTACTACAAGCTGCAGTTTCTAATCGCGGCTACGTTCGAGTAACTGGAGCTCAGCCGAAAATGTGGTCTCTTTTGCTGTATCTTCCTCAAAAATCGGCCTGCTGGCATGGTTGTTATTCTTTTAATGCTGCGGTCAGGAGGTTACTGATGATCTCCATGAATAGCTTATACAGCTGTGGTAAAACGCATGTCGGTCTATAATTTTTGAGATCCACTTCAACGCCTTGTGGAGTACGGTGGTTTTTGATTTTCTCCAAGCATCAGGGACTTCACCGACTAAGATGTGTTTAGTGAATCGCTCCACCAACGCTTTCCAGAGAAAACGTCCACTTGCTTTCAACGCCTTCACCGAGATCTGGGTTTGACCGGAAGCTTTGCTGTTGTCCATTTTCGATAGAAGATGAGCCAGTTTGCTCACTGATATCAGTGGATTAGCTGACTCTGCTTCTTTTAGTTGAAACGAATAAGTAAGTGTCAAATTCTTTGCAGATTTTTCCATGCTTTCGCTATTTGCTTCCCATCCTTCACTTTCAAATTTTGGGGCGACCACGTTATTGCTTTGCTTGGCCAGACTTCTTTACACTTTTCCGACTTTCGTTTTCCTCGAAACTTTCCAATGGGCGTATTCCGCAATATTCTCAGATGCCATCGATGATTCAGGTTCTTACCGATTTATTTAGGATAGACTACTCAAGGGCATGCATTTTGCCTTTCGTCATTTCCTTCCTTTTTGACACAGCCTATGCGTATCGGTTGATATTGTACTTTCTGCTTAGTTTGGCTGCTTGGGTTCTGCATTCTTAATGAATTCATTCAGTTAATTCACGAATGATAGGTAATCAGTGCTTATTTCCTCACAAATTCCCATCTGTGACGTTCTACTTCGACTAACATCTGCCTCTCCTCAATTGCATGGCACAATGCACTTCCTGTGCCTTTTTGCGCTGTTCTTTCAAAATTAGGTGCCATTTCGCTCGTAAAAGCCTGTGGTCGTTGTCGGTGATGAAGAGTGGAATTACAGCTATATCACAAAGAATCCATTTGTTTTCGTTAGGACAAATTCGATCTTATTCTTTGTTTCCAACTTAGATAATATCCTTGTCCATCTGCGTGAAGGTGTCTTCGTGAACAAGCTGGCTTCGATGTAATATCTCCGAGAATAAGCGCTCTCCACTGTCGTTTCTGTCATCCCTACCATTCTTTCCCACAGATCTCTCATCTGTTCCTTACTGACTTCAGCTTTGCGGTAAACTTCCCCATAATAACTGTCCAAATGCCTGTCTGAGGCATTCATAGAATTTCTTCAATTTCCGGAGTTGACGCCTACACCTGTCTGATCTTGAGAGCTGCTTTTTCATTTCGATTTATGACAACAGTGCCAATGCGACTCGATTACAGCTGACCTTGTGCAGTAACGGATGATAAAGCCGACCTCCCTGTTGCTTCTTCCTTCACCTCGGCGGAGAATATCGCATTGCCCTTCCATGTTGCTACCAGACCTTTTTCTCTTCGCAAAGCCCAGTACGTTGAAGCTTATTTCCTCCTTTCCTTCGAAAAGAAGCGACAAAACATATTCCCTCATTAACTCTGCAGTTGTAGGTGCATAGTGGGAAGTCGAGCCCTTTTGATACGCAAATTGTGGTAGCTCACCGTGTTGGTTGATGTGCAGGTACTGAAGCCCCTAATTTTTTGCCATTTTTCATGCGGTCATAGTCAGGTCATCCCCTGACCGAGCAGACCATATCGTATGCCTTCTGTATTTATCTGGCCCAAGAGATATGATGAAATGCGCTTTTACGAAATTTTGATCCCAGCCTAAGAACATTGGCGAGAGATGAGCAACAACGCCTAGTCAGATTGCTCAATCCGCGAGCCTCTAAAAGGTACTCACGAAGCGGGAGAGTTGATGTCCATCAAAATAAATTCCTGCCTTCTTGTCCAAGACACTTCTTGGCGTATCATCTCGTCCAAATTTATCAAACCTCACATTAAGCCGGTCTTCCTAGCGGGCGCAATGTTATGCTCCAAGGAGTTGAAGCTAGGGATCTATAGTGTATATAGACATAGATTTTTTATACGTACAACGAAGAAGATCTTTTGCATAATTCTAAGGAATAAAGACAGTTGACCATGGGCTGCTGTTTCGCATTGCGGTTGATAACAAGATGTGCAACGTGTCTCCATGGCGACTCTCATACCATCCACAGTATCTCGCTGGAAAGTATCGAGAACTTATGGCATAAAAAAGAAGAGAAAGTGATTTAAAAAGCTGTTGCAGGAATAAACTGTAGTCGCAAACAACTCTCCTATCAGGATTCAGTATCGTCTGAGCGCAAGGCATGGACCGTTGCTATTGTGAAGTGCAAGTCGTTGAAGGAAGGCAGACCTTGCGATGATGCGATCATGAAACGTCTGAAATCTTCTACTGATGCTAAAGCATACTCTGATAAAGTGAGTGTCCATTAATATGCAAAAGCGCTATAATGAAGCATAATCTCGCGTGTATGCGGAGAAGGTTGGACCTTGTCCTCAACTAATGAACCTTTGTTACGCTCACATCCTGCACTCAACAGTGAAGTCGTGATGCCGTCTATTAGAACAGGCTATTTCAAATGTTCATTGTGCGCTTCCTCGTCGATCACTACAAGGCATGCTAGGAATCAAACATCATTCGTCAAGCCTAAGACCAGGTCAAACGATTTTCCAACAATTTAAGGAATTAGGCAATACCTGCCCCCATTATCCCCTCCCCCGCGTCCTTGGTAGGTTTCCCCGAACGATGGTTTTTGGTGATTGTTCGTACACGTGTTGGGCGCTCTAAATTGAACCAATTGGAAGGCATAGTTCGATGCCTTTTCACTGCATTAGGACCGTTCCTAGCATTGCTAAGCTGAAAATTCAAGAACTCAGCTGCTTGATGGTGGCTGGACTATTGAATTTAAAAACAATTTGCTAGCCCAAGATTTCCTGGAACTCTTCAGGAATAAATGTAAGTGAATTTGGAAATAATATTGGGCAAAGTCATCGTTATTGCTCTTGTTGAAAACGTAAGAAGCACGTTATCTATTTGACGTTCAGTGGCAAAATTGATAGAGGCAAAGAATTATGGCGATAGCATAAAACGATTGATAACATTAATAAAGCTGCACATATATGCAACAAGAAACGAAGGCATCGAAAAAACGCTAAACGTGGACGAAGCAATCACCGTGACATTTATCCACGAATCTATTCACGAATCACGATGCAATCACATTCACGATTGCCAGGGAAAATGTTCCCACCTCAACAGTATATGACAATGAGTCAATAGAGAGATGGACCAAATCAAAATGCAAAGAAATGAAACGGAGGCATATTTAACATATTTCAAGAGAAAATTTCCATACGCACTTCGAGGCAAGCGGAAATAATTCGTGGAACTTGGATATATAAGAAACCACTAGTGTTTTGCAATATGCTATGCAAGTAAACGCAACAAATTTGCATTCTTGAGCTACTCTTCCCTTGAAATGCCTAATGTAGCATGATTCATTGAACGTCTAAGAAAATAACGCATTGCTTGGAGAAACGTCAGCAATCATTTGCAAATGAACCTTTCTAGAATATAATCGTAATTAGACACATCCATCCCACCCATGGACTCTCGTAGTAAAATATTGATCAATTTTTTTTTCAATATTTTTAATGAATGCTCTGTACGCAAATGCCAGAGTGAAGTATTGGAGAAGCGGGTGGCAAATGAAGAGAACGGTTCACAATGGTGCTCCCACAACTGACGCAAGTGGAATCTTAGCATATTGGCAGCCATGATGCTCTCTTCAATAATTCTAAACAATCCTCACATTATTGTCGGTCTCGACGAATTCAATGGACTTCTCGAAACACCAGCTTTAAAAGATATCAGAAGTTCATTCTGTGAGTACATTGGGTATTCAAAATAAGAAACAGTGCATATCACAAAATATTTACTGTGGAAGGCATCCAAACATTGGCCTTTGAACCACGCATTGGCACCACCTCGTTTCTCGCATTCCTGCCAACCACAGGGTCTCCGGCTGCTTCAAATCCTTAGCGAGTACAGTATGTGTACAGAGAGACCCATTACAGATTCCGTAAATGCGTACTGCGAGCAAAACATACTCCCGAACGCCCTGGTATACACCACTAGTTGACTTTATGCATCGTTTATCGGATCTTTTGAACTCTTCCTAGGAAAGTTCCTCCAGGGAGAACCCCTTCGTGCATTCTCTTCATGGATATTATTGCTTACTTTCCGTGCATTCCGAGTGTTCGTTAACTTCCCCTTTCATTCTGTCGGTAACACCCATTCGGGTCGACAGTGATTTATTCTTCCGTTATCAAGTTTCAACCGCGGGGCTTCTACCAGACCCAACGCTACTGACGGACTCATGAATCGTCCTGTGCGGCTGCAACCAAATGCAATTGGCGTTCAACAAACGTCGATTGCATTTCCACGTCGTAGGTTGGCGTCATTAAATGCTCCTATTTCAGCATGGAACACTGTGTTATGTTGGAGATAGAGAACATGGTACAGAGATAATGAGTTCGATGGTGACGCGATGGTGCTTCGAAAGAGTGATCGGGTTTGGAAGAGGTTGCTCTCGATTGCTCTCGAGGCACTTTATTCGACTACAGCACGGTTATTTGGTCGATAGGACCTTGTGATGAGGGGATCTTAAATGCATCCCTTTCCTCAGCTCTCATCCACGTGATATTTTGAAAAGGGCTCCCAACTTGTTTAAGGGACTTTTGGAGAGAATGAGGTCTTGTGAACTCTTTGAAGCTCTAACGGTAGACGCATAGCGAGCATGCTGTGGAAGTCGATGATATTTTGAGCATACTGGTGAAGCCATCATATCGAAACACTTTCCCTGATTGTATTAAAAAATAATCGTTCCTCCCGCATGAAAAATTGCGCGATTGACTTTTTGAAGAGACCGAGTTGCAATTCTTTAAAATCTGATGCACGTCATAGATGAGATAGGGAACACCTAATGAAGCTTTTCTTTACATTGCAAATTTTCAGTTATGATCCATGAGCGAGATTTTCTGAAAATTGAAAGTTTCGAAAGAATGGAGGATTTGCCATCGAATTTCCAGTGTATTAATCCGGGCGGAGACACTATAGTATTCGGAGAAACCACAGTCTATCGCAATTGCTATAGGCGGCTGGATGAGGAAACCGGTAAGTGATGCTCCCCAATGAATGTTGGCAACAAAGCAGTTGTTCCTTTGATGCTTCCGCCTTTAGTACCAAAACAAGACTATCTTCTACTCAGATTTGAAATCCTTTTGAAAATCACATTTGCGTTTTGAATGCCGATTTTCTGCAGAGTCATGCGCAGATTTTGAGTATTGCTTGCAACACTTTTAGGAACTTTCGAAGACTTTTTGAAGGCATATCTGAACATATTGGGCACAGCACTCAAGCCTAAGCCATATGCAACAAGCAACAAACAATTATTGATGAGCACGTTCGGCTCGTTAGGCCCATTCATCTGACCTCTGATCAGTGAAACAATAGAATTCCGAAGTTTCGGATGTTTCCGATGTTCTTCAGCGGTGCTTCCTAGGAAGTGAAGAATAGCGACTTCTTCGGCTTCCGATCTCGATTTCTGATTAAAGAAAGAGAAGGCATAGTGGAATGGCCCCACTTAGTTCTCTGCAGGTGTGCATAGAAAAATTCCATCTGCGCATGGAAAATGCATACAGTGTCTCCAAGGCGGTCAACCTATACTTTCTTTTTTGGTACCCATATATGACTCTTTTCTGCCTCACTCTTTTCTCGCAGAATGCTCTCTTCTAATGATTCTTGCTAAATCAGAGTGAGAAAATGCATGTAATCGCGCTTCATTTTTTGCATTCTGTTGTTTCCAACATCTCCAAAGATTTTGATGACACTATACAAAAATTCCTGCTAGGCTTTTGTCTATCTCGTTTGCTTCTCTGTTTTCTAAGCATGACACAAAAGATGCGTTTTCTCGAGTTGCCCGATACCTCAGCTCATAAAAAAAGAAGGGACAAAAATATGCAGTGGCTGTCCTTCACTTGGGAGCATGTCATACTGCGAACTTCATCCTCTTATTGAATATTCGCGAGGTAAGTGAATCGATGCAAACCAGCCGAAACTATGTGGTGACGATCTCTGTATCTTTCTTCATGGTCCCACAGAATTTACTGTGTGGTGCGTCAGCGTTAGCTACCGTAAGCGCAGTTAATTTGCTCATGCAGGTTTGAATTTTGCGAATTTCTTTTGGCCGTCTGCATGTAAAGGCCTCATCATTTACGACCTATTACTACTCAATGATCGTCAGGCATTATCTGAGAAGTTGCTACAATATGCACTTCTAGATCAATCACTCCTAAGAATTATCAGTAAATAAAAGATGCGTTGCGACCTATTCACAATTTAACTGGCCCGATTGCTTATGCAAATTTTCTCTATCTTTGCAACTGAAGACAACTTGAATGGAAATCCAAGCGGTTATAGAAGGCGCATGACTGCATTGATGGTCCGTTATTGTGATATGTGGTTATGTCAATCAAGCATCCAATCTATCCCTGACTGAAAAATCTTTCAGTCCCTGGCGACCGAAATCCCCATTGAGTTTCTTAGTTCCCCACCTAAATCCACTTTTGGCCCAATATGTGAAGCCGGTTGCTAACCATGTTTCCGGTGAGAGCACAGTGCGTTTCACTCGTAATCTTCATCCGTTCCTGAGTCATAAAAAATGTCGTGTCATTCCCTCGCAGTATGTAATTGTTTCGGACTTATTCGCCTTCAAAAGGCGTGGTGAATTCAGTAGAGCGCAGTGGTCACTCAAAGCGATGAATACCTTCAGGTATACCCGAGACCATCTGTTGTTGTCAAAGCACAAATCGAAGGGTCGCGTGTAACAATGTGGCCGTGAGTGCGCACATCGAACGAAATGCAGTTAAATATACACCATCCGTTGAAAAGGTTATAGAATTCTTTCCTTCTTTCGCATTCCCATCCTTAAATCCACGCTTCTTTCCGGATCCACACTTAAAAATTAGATTAGCTCTTTGATGAATTATTGCACTGAAGACGGGTAATGAAGGTTATGATTGTGTTTTGTTGCCGATAATCGAGCCAATGCTTCAATTCGCTCGAACTTAAACGACGGGATGGTTCTCCGCCTTCTTTTCTTCAAGCTTTCACCAATAAACAGTGCTTCTCCTTTTCTGACCATCTGAAGTAAAAAATCTAGCCTCCAAATTTTCGAATGTTCATCTCGTTCGAAAGTGTTACTTCGCTACCGAACGCTCAAACTTGGAACTGCAAAAGCGCACTAACACTTTTACGAATATTTTGGGATGAAGCAGATGTTAGTTACATTTTGAGGCGAAGTACTGGTCAAGTGCCTATAGTGAAAAAATGATACAATGTACTTGTACTTTTTTCGAGAGATCGATACGATGACTGTTCTCCTGCCGCCTTCCGAAATCAAGCTGTGCTGCATTAATACTCTACTTGGGAATTTCAATTGCGTGCAGGACTGTACTATACATTGCATCGAAAGCGGAGTGTCAACACCAATCATATTTTCTTCATGAAGCAGGGCTACAGAGGAAAATCTTTAAATAGAGGCACCTCGACAAACTTAGCGCACTGTGCGCCTGCAGTTGCAGAGTTCTTGAGAACACCTTCAGACTCCCTTGCGGGGAGGCGCCGTAACTCAGCCGAACGCGCAGATTACGCCAGCGCTTTGCTACACATTGCTACACTACACAGCTTTGCCTAGAAGTTTATCGGTCACGTACACTGCAGCAGTCTAAAAGGCATGTCTCAATGATCCAGAGGATTATTTATGCTTAGATGAGAAAGACTGCGTGCTCGATTCTTGCAGAGTTGGCCATCGTGTGAACTTGGTTTTTTGGGTGCGAGCGAAGATGATGAGGTCTGTGACCAGACTTCTGGCAAAACTCCCGTTTGCTTTTATGTGGCAGATTTGCGGTCGCACAAGCTTTATGGCGGGTGCGCTTCCCCGCAGAAACCCACTCCCCATCATAGATTTGCTAACGTGAGTGCTTCATTCCGATTGTCGTCTAGAGAAACTGTAGGTTATATGCTTCATACGGTTGCAATCGCTGCTTGAAGTAACTGCTGTAATTTCGTCTCTTCGAATACTACCGAGGTTTATACCATAGTGTCTGATCCCATTTTCTTAAAATCCCAGCATTTGACGAGAACAGGCAATGATATGGTTCAAGCTCCATATGAAATGGATTCCTCCGCGAAACAGGTAAACGTCAGCAGAGTTTCGTGCTTGATAACCTATGTTTTTCATCATAGATTTCTTGAAATGCTTTATTTTCTGAGTCAGTTAGTGAAACATCTGATTTTTATTGTTCGCTCTCTTTTGAGACATTCAACTCGGCTCTTCATTTCTCGCATTAACATATTTCCAAATATCGAGAGCCTCAAGTTGGTCAACATCTTATTACATTCACAAGTACTGCTAAATGCGTTGGAAATTCTTTCAGATATGTAAAACGAAAGAGACAATGGTAGTTCTTGAGAGAGGCGAAATAATCGATATGTTCAGCATGGAGCACTTCACGAGGGTTTATTGCTGTTTTGCTAGCTCAAGCTGTTTCATTGTGGTGGGCGAAATGGAACTCTATAAAAAGTAAAACTTTTGTTTGTCCACTTTTCATGCGATTCTTTCGACGTCGATTGCGAGAGAACAGAAAAAATCGAGTTGATATATAATGTGTTTTGCACTCTTATATGAGGCATACCCTTCCCGTCCGCTTCTTTTCCCTTCCTCTCCTCCCCCCCTCCCCTCTCCAACCCCGTTTTCTTCCTCCTCTCTCCTCGGATTGTTAGTCGGTGTAAAGCTCCGACTGTGGTTGACTGGTGCGAGTGTATGTGTAGAATCGAGCAAGGTTTCCGAATGTGACGCGTTATTGGCGGGGAAAATAGCTGCTCGGAGGGGCCTCATTTACAGATAACATACATCAGTGTGAAAAGGTAAGTATACGGCGTCCAGTGGGAAATAGTGAGTAGAAGAAGCATCGATTGTTCACCTTCGAATAATAAGTTTCAGTTATTCAACGATTCAAAGTTGTCAATACTGAACAGTTAGAACCTGTAAGTTTCATTTAACCGCACGCAGCAGCGCTGTCCTTGCTGATTACAACAGTTGATCGAGGAACAAGTTCGTGAGTATTGAGTAACTTTCTGGCAATGAGAAACTAAGCAGTTATTTCTAATGGATTTGAAGTAGTTACCATATCCGCAGAAATCTATTTAGGAAAAAAAGCTGGTGGTTTTCTTTTGTGATTATTTGATTGCTTCTATGTTCTTTTGTCGTATCAAAACCCCCCAAGGAGGACGTTGTTGCAGAGAATTCTTCGGACCGGGCGACTTGAATTGAACGATGATGCAATCGACCCTCGTATACGTGTTCCTTGTCGAATCATCTCACTGAAACGCATCCATCAAGTTTGCGGTAGCAGTTGCACTAATATAACAGTTCCAAGGGCATTCTTCATCGATCGCAGACACCATAGAGAACCACATTCTTGCCTCCTGAGTTAGTCTTGGTGTCTTTTACGCGAGAAATTTTCCCGTTTAGCGATGGGGAACCGGATCTCGGGAGTTTCTGGGATGCAACACGTCAGAAAACGTTAATACGTCTGCTATTACCGAGCTCGTTTCGAAGACAAATTATATTTGCGTTTAGCTCGGAGCAGCTCAAGGTTATGGAATCTCGGAAGAAAGTCAAATTATTCAGATGAAGACCTCAATCACCTCCATCCCCCGTGTGCATGACTCTGCATCAGTTCAAATGCTACCATCAACAAATTTGCACGCACCTGGTAGAATTTAGGATCTGACTGATCAAAATACTGCGATGCATTTCAATACACGTCTGATCTCGTTTTGAGGATCAAGACTAAACAAATGACCTTTCGAAATTTGTCTTCATAAGGATTCCCCCGCTTCCATATAAGCTCCGCTGAAGTTATGGACATCGAAGCAACGGACTGCGTAAGATGGCGAATGCCAAGTTCATTTTTCAATATGCAGTTCAACTCGCCCAATCAAAAGCATTTCGAGTGTCTCAAAATATAACTGTCTCGTAGTTGATAACAAAGACGTTGTGCCTGTCTTTGAATGGCATATGCAAAAAGTAATCAGGGCATGATGTCTTATCTTAGCTACTCTTGTATCAATCGTCGTCATTAAGATTGCCATCTCATTTGCCAGTCCTTGTTTTCGTGGCTTCTCCAGAGTCTAGAGCTCATTCCGCTGTGCACATTTACACTTTTCCATTCATCCTTCGGACCGTCTGTATAATTAAATCCTTGGGCCTGCCTTTTAAGACGTTTTCTACCAATGATGGACCATCATATTTTTTGAGTCTGAGCTCTACTAGACCTGTCACACCTATCCCGAAAATTAAATCCATGAAGTTGCCCGATTCTCACGGGTTGCCATATATTCTTGCGCGGCTGAGACACTGGTGTATTGGAAGTTTTGGAATAAGGGAAAAGAATCGTTGATTGACAAGGCATAATGAAGCATGGTGATATGAATCTGTATTGTGAAAGAGAGAAGCCTCGATCAAGCATCAAGTACAGCATTGAAGATTGAGACATTGCTTCGTAACGAGCCATGAAATGCAAGGCTACAAACAATTCCGCAAGCCGGCTTTCTCTTCCATTACATCAACGAAGCTGCCATACCATTTTAGTTGTACAAAAATGAGGGTTGACAACGCATAAGCATACTCCCCCCCCCCCCAAAATTTTTCAAAGTTACAAACATATATGAAATTTTAGTGTTCTTTATGCCTCAATCTTGACATTTCATTTGTTCATGCTGAGTTTTGAAGTTTGCAATCGAAAAATTAGCTCGACGTTCGTTGAGCATACTGAATTCACGCTGAGGTTAGGAAACATTTGAAACAGTAGTTTTCAATCACCATTTCGCATGTTGCAGTTTATCTTCATAACCGCTAACATGGAATCAACGCTTGAAATTGCAAGGCTGCTGATGAATGCTTCTGAACCTTGCGCGGCTATTTTGTAACTACCTTCATTTATGAAGTAACCTCCGAAAAAGACAAGACGTAGATGCCCAATTGAAAGAAGTTAATGTAAGCAATGGGCTTTCAAAGATAAAGGCTGCATTTGCAGCATCTTCCGATGTAAAGGTGGCTGATATTTAAACGAGCTCAGTGACAATAGGCTGTTAGAAAGTAGGGAGAGAAAGCACCTGAACGGGATATTCAGAAACCTCTCCCCTTTCTCATGGTTCCACTTGATTTATTTATTTATTTATTTATTTATTCACTTGTTCATGCACTTCTTCATTTATTTATTTATTTGTCCATCTATTTATTTGTTTATTTGTTATTTATTTGTTTGCTTGTTTATTCATTTATTCATTTATATTTATTTGCTTCAATTTCAATGATCCGATGCGTTCATCTGCATTGTTCCTGTCTGTCATCCGAATATCACTTACTAAGCGTTTATAAGCGTGGTGTGATTATTGGTGAAATGTTCTTGCGGTAAATAAAGTTCCCTTTTTTCTGAACTCACGCTTCGAACAGCTTTCATCGGCCTTTTCTCAGTTACGCTACCACTACAGTTGTCCTTTTCCTTCTTCCTCATCCGTCCCTCCATTGCTCAAGCTCCCATCACGCTCAGCACCATTAGCAACTGTTATCGAAATAATCGAAGGCGAGCGATTCTGTTATTTGGAAGGCATGACCAAAAAGCGAAGTTTCTCAGCTCTCAATGCACTTATGTCGAGATTTTATCTTTTCTTCTCTCGAGGCATATAATCGAAGTTCTTTTATACTGTCAGCAGAAATATCGTGTGGAGACTAGACCTGTCATATCACTTTTCGATCATGCCTTATCGTTTAGCCACTGAAAGTAATAATATCTGAATTTGAAATAGTATCGTATATATCTGAACTAGAGAAAAACGCGTCCAAGGAATGTGAACGCCCTTATGATGCGGTATTTTAGATATATACGCTACTTAGCACACACTGTGTAAATTAGTAGCTCATTGGATATCCGACTTCTTATTGAAGTGAATAGAATGCCTTCTTCTCAATTGTTCATTCGAAAGAAAAGCAAGAAAAAGCCCTTTCGTCCAGCCATGAAATCATCAACTGTTTTCAGCAATGGAGCCTCGTAGAATTACTTCTCGTGTTGATGTATATAAACGACGTTTTGGGTATTTGGGACATATTCGACTTCTCTAGTGGAAGTACGATATTTGCTGACAAAGTAAAGTTCCATCGACCTTTGAGAGATGTTGCTTTCGACTTTCACGCCAACAAAACCGATCTCGATAAATTTGGTTATTAGTCAAGATATGGCAGTTAAACTTGTCTTATGGAAACTACGACGTCTTTTACGTGAAACTGATATATGAAATTTGGATATGAAAAATTTGGTCAACGCTCAACGAAAACTTCATGTATTGATATCGTGTATTTCGTGCAAGTATAATCTCCACGGTTGTCGATGTCGTTGGGCGGCTACTGAGCGGTTGGTTTCCTACCGCTCAGCTCGATGCGGTGGAAGGGTCGCGAAGGACCGTCAGATATGACGGTCGCCAGCGAATATGCAGAATAAGCAGGCGTGAACCAACCGA